>JABSTQ010004620.1:0-22367 GCA_013358835.2 Ixodes persulcatus
CTACGAGTACACGCCTCGCAGACCAGCGAACCCCCCCCCCGCGGAAAGCTCCGAGGCCAGCGATACGCTTCTCGTTTGGTTTGCCTCGACGCATGACAGCGGGTTCTCGTCGCCCGTCTCGTCACTCGACAAATCGTTTAGATTTGTCCAGTGACGAGATGTGATTTGGCTTTAAAGTCACGCGTTGGGTTCGCTCGCTGCGTGGCTCGAAGGCCTCCGGGGCGAAGTGACGAGAGCACACCCGGACATTCTTCTCGCCAGACGTGCCAGGCGTACGCCCGATCGCCTCAAGCCAGATCGCTCTCAAATGCTCGTCCGCCGGTACCGCATGTTTACTGAAATCCTCCTGGTCACGATCACGGGAACTGCAGCCTTTCGTCGAGCAGCGGCGTCGCTTTCGTTGAACCGGCATGTCGGAAACAACACCGCGCCGACCGCGCTCCGTCAGCTCCGCGCCCCTTCGCAGAAAAAATGGCGGGCGGACTTTGGTTTCGTAAGCGTCAAAACGGAAGTGATGATTTTCTTATACTTGAAATTTCTCAAAAGTCAAAATATTTTGTTACAAAATAAGTGCAACAAAAAAATTAAGAAAATAAGTAACTTTCAAAGACCATAGAAAGCTTTCGAAAGAGCGCAGGCATCACGTGATAAATAAGGGCCAGTCACGTGATAAATATGGGCCACTTTTCCGCGGGGCCCGCGGGCGCCAACTACAAATTCGTATTGCGCCGTAAATATAGCTCCAAAAATTTTTTTTTTCTTCGTTGTAAAATCGTTTTATGACATCCTTTTTCCATCTAAGCCGTTTAAATTTTTTTTTTTTCTTTTCATGTGTCCTTTAATAAGTTAGTGTTTTTAACAGTGTCCAGGAACATCCGACTGGTCTTCTTGCTGGCAAAGTTCAATAGAACGCACCAACAGACGCTTCCGCGCGCGCAGACACACACATACACGCGCGCACTTATGTACACGCATGCACACGCGCAGACGCACACCCGCGCGCAGACGCACACGCACGCACAGACGCACACACGCATGCACGCGGACGCATCCACATGCGCGCACACACACAGGCACGCGCATGCACGCTCATACACGCACGCAAACATATACGACGTCGTCAAGCGGCTGGCCTCCGCAAGCGATCGGTCACGTGATCCACCCTAGTGGCAAGCGCTGCGGAGCAAATCGAGCGTAACGCTCCCAGCGCCAGAGCGTCTGCTATCTCAGAGAGTCTGCCATCTTGCTGAAAGCATAATGTTCTGATCAGAACCTCATGCTTTGACAGAAAAATGTGATTGTTTTCTACTTGATTAGCGGTGACCTCGACGTTAAGACACAATTTATTTTTCCTTACAGTTATATAATCCCGATGAAGACAACTTGAGGTACTTGTACGAGCCGTACCAAACACGTATGCCGTAAAGCGATCGTCATCTCCGAAGGCGACTTCCACCTGCGGAGCATTTGGCCCCGTATTGTCTTCTAATTATTTCAATTACGTAGATTACAGAGACCACACAACCAACAAACGACACACCTAGCTCTTCATCCGAATAGGCGCGCACAACGACTTCGACATAACGCGATATCTTGGGCCTCTTCACTGGCACGGCGAACGACTCGGCAAACACTTCGCCGAGAACGGCTGCCTCGTCGTCACGTCACTCGAGCTAGAGCCAAGCTGGTACATTCGTCGCTGTCCCTGATTTCGCTGTCACTGCGTTTTATTTAGACCTTCTGAAATTAACTGCAACGCTGTCATCACCGCAGTATGCTCGGGCGAGTCGGTCATGACGAGAGGAACGAAAGCAAGCACAGCAAGAGAGCCCACCCAGAAATCGAAACAAAAAAAAAAAAAAAAAAAAGCCGCGAAACTTTTTACTTTTCCGCCGGAACGTTGATAAGGGAACGGGAACTCAAATGTTGTGAGAGACTACTGGAGACTACAGATCGTACTCCTCCGAACAAGGCTGCGCGGAGAACTACTCCGGAACAACTAGTTTCGGTTTTACCAAAAAAACAACAACCTAAAGTTTAAATAAAACCTAAGATTTACTAACCTTTTGTAATGTTTTTACATTATTATTGTATTGACATTCTTATTGTTACTAATATAACAATGATTTGCTTGGTATCGTTCTAAAAATAAAAAAAAAGGAAAAGAGACTCTTGAAGACTGCGCAAGACCATCGTTATTGCAATCAGCTTCCGTTGGGATGCCCGAATGGCCGTTGGGTCCTGAATGCTTCGGGAATCTCCTTTCTTTTTACGTTATAGACGTTTTAGCGGATATTTTTTATTTCTTTCTTATGAATACCGTGTTCAAGAATAGCAAGCAATGACTGAGAGCTGGGAGACGCTGCGTCTTGCCAACGCCCGTAAGTTCAGGACAGCATGGACGACTCGTGCAAACGCCGGTAAGCAACTTTCTTTTGTTTCTGCAAAGTGGGCTGCTGTTTCAAACTTTGTCGTGTATCGTGTGCTTGCTAAGCTATGCTTCATTTTAACTATTTTAAGTCTACGCAGAAACCGGTGGTAGTGCCCCATATCCATAAGGTGGCGCATAGGTTAAAGAAAGTAGCGCAACGCCACAATGTTCCTGTCGTTTTCTCAGCACCGGCCAAGCTGGGACGTTTATGTGCGAGGGTGGAGAGGGGATTGGTTGTCAGGGCCGCATGTGATAAGAAGGATAAAAACAAGTTTGTCCCTTGCGTGGTGGTGGGGTGCTCTACAGTATTCCCCTGACTTGTAGAAAAGTTTACATCGGCCAGACTGGTCGCTGCATTAATGATAGATTACGTGAACACGCGTGTTTGATTAGGGCATCTTCGTCGGGGAATCTGGCGGTTCACTGCGACAGATGTGGTTGTTTTGCGGTTTTGGAAGATAACACGGTACTGGGACGACACAGTCACCAACGAACTAGGGAGATATCTGAGGCCTTTTACATTTCCAAGTTCAAAGATAAATGTGTCAGTGCGCCTTCGATAGATCTTTATGATTGTGAGTTGGCATTTTTGAGGGGCTTTAACTTTTGACGATCATGTGACAGTCACGTGCCGGTGACCACGCCGTTGGGCGTTTCTTTCAGAATAAACAGTTGACAGTCAGCGCTCTGTTTGTGTATATCTTCTCTGTCCTGTGTCCTTGTTCGCGCTATTTTACCCGTAAACATGCTGCACCAACTATACCCCTGTTTCACCTTATGTTGTACCGCAGCGAAGGCTAGAAGCGCGAGCTCATAGCGTTGGCAGCTGCCCTTGGTGCACGAGAGCTTGTGCCGCCGAGATGTGCCCTAGAGCAAGCAGCTCGCGCTTGTAGCCTTTCCTGCGGTACAACACAAGGTGAAACAGAGTATAGTTCAAATTTAAACAGTATTACAGCTCATTCTATATTTTGTCAAAACACCTTTGTCTTTTACGAATTCGAGCGGTGCAGCGAGGTGCAAACACAACAATATCTCATAGTTAGCTGTAGAAATATATTATCACGAGCACCTGTTTCTGTGCAATCACCCACTCCCCCGTTGAAAACCACAGCCGTCAACCTTGCCACGCTCGATGCGCTGCATGCTGGATTTTTGTTGCTCCAGTTAATGTTCGGACGGGGGAGCTCATATGGCCGGTGACTGTACATAAAGTGTAGAACGTGAAAATTAATTTTTACAGCTACATGCGACACATTATTATGTTTGCTATTTTCTGTAACCTTCATCTTTGGGTTTTTCAGTGTAGAGGAGGAAGCAAAAAAAAAATTAAGATTGACCAATGAACGAATATCAGCATGCATACCGTTATGGTCAGTCGGCAGCCCTATACGGTTCATAAATTCAGGGTGGCGAGGGAAGAAGGGTTCGTCCGTGGGCCGACATAGATTGTAGCTCCTGAGCTCTCCGTCTTCTGTCGGTGTTTGTCCCTTTTTCTTTTTTAAACTTGCCTTCCCTTGGCTATGTTCGCTGATACCGATAAGAACCCATTATCGCACCCAATGAACGCTGGCAACCGATGAAACTCCTGACAAAGCGTGTCTGCGTAAACGTCCCTGCTTTTTGTCTTCTGACCCTTTTGGACATATTGTTTCTCATCTGCGCATTTGTTGGTGTCCTCTTATCTAAACAATAACCTCAAATGTTCACAGGAAGGCCGCTGTCTGCAGAAAGAAAACCGGCCGCTGTAAAAGCGAAATGTGGTAGCAAAGCAAAAAATCACTCAGTGCGAAAACGAACCAGTGATGCGTCGGATTTGTGGCATGGCTTCCATTTTTTTTTTGATCTGCAAACCTGTCAGTTCATTTCCAACAATAAATGTAGTAATACAGACAAGTCTAGCAGCGTATCATAATATACATCGAAGAAGTATTTCACTATTGAAATACAAACAGATTTCGCAAATGCATCTTGGTACAGAAATAGAGATACTCAAAAGTGCCCCTATGATGATATCGCAATACTTTAATGTCGAGATGTTGCCCCGATTGTAATTCCTCATTCGTTTACATTGCTGCAGACGCCGGTTACTTGTTCACACGTAAGCACTGTATGCCTGTGTAAAGGCTGATGATCATGGCCTTAACTGCTGCAAATAATAGCAGTTGATAAGAGCAAACATCTTTTGGCCTTCTACATTAAAATATGTTTGCTTCTTTTCTTTTACCTAACGCAGGACGAGAACATCCTACCGGCACCATGTGTCCTCTACACCAAGCAAGAGCTGGACGATGCAGGCTTTCTTCACCTTGTTGTGGATCGTGAGCGCTTGTTCTCTGTTTTGAATTGAGAAGACGGGCTGTGCATGTTGTTGACGGCATTTTAGCTGTTCAGCATTCAGTACGGATGCAAGGCCTCCAACACGCTGGTTGCTCTAGAGGGGCTTTTCCTTGGCTTGAGCGACACAACTCCAAAGACAGTCGTAATTAAATTTTTAAACAAAGTTTGCAGACAGGTATGTGGTTGAAGAGATGTTTTGCGAGCCATTTTAAAAGTGTATAATGCACTTTTCTCGCCAGTATTATCAGGTACATTTTTCATTTGCTTACAGAACGAATGGTAGAAGGTTTTATGGAGGTATGTTTTCTTTTTCTCCCTTTAGCTGTTGGGCACTTTCTGTGATAACTTATGCTGACCTCCTGTAGGCGAAATACTTAGAATTTAGCTGTACAAGTTCTTTATCCATAGTCGTCTTCCAGAACTTTATGATTTTCCTTCTACGTGAGCAAGAGGATAGCGTCTTCTATTGAAACGTTTGCTCTTTTGCCGTAGAGTGAAAGTTCATTCTGTGATATTTTTCACTACATGTTTGCAGATAGCACTCTTTATGTCATGAACATTGTATTTTTCATTTGTCTCTTAGGGTTCAATAAATGTTCAATTCAACACATTCTAATTGATGTGATAATGAGCTTCACTTACTGAAATACTGGTGTGGTTCAGTCAAGGGCTAGACCACTTCCCTCTACCCTGCTTCCAATTAGTAAACAGATGCACATAAGGAGACAAGTGATAAGCGAAGCGTGTTTCCTGCAATCCTCTGAGACAAACAAAACATGTCCCTTGATCTCCAAACAGGAAAGTTCCACATGCTTTGTGGCAACCCATGATGCTTACAATGGTTGAGCCGTGCAGTACGATGCTTGGGGCCACTGCTTGCTCACTTAGAGTTCGAGAAAGGGGGGCGCCGTAGCACTACCCAAACGCCCTCGGGGTTATGATGTGGCTTGCAAGGAGCTCTTTTGTATTACTTCATGAAGTGAGTTGTGTTCAGTGTGACTCAATATTTCTTTATCACGTGCCTCGTATGGTGATTTGGCAATCCCCCTAAGTGAAAAAAATGTAAATGTGTTCAGTAAACATAAGCTGTAAATCATATCATAATAATATAAGGATACGCAATACCTTATATGATTTTTGTACAATTTACAAGTTATGATATGTGTATTGGACACATTTCTATAAGGTTTTCACTGGGGCCTATACTTTATTTCAGCCTTCGTCCAAGCGCGGCGGACGCTACCAGCCAATCCAGCGTCGAGAGAGTGTCATGCGACCTTGAACTCCACATAACCAAAATATCGCATGATACTCACCCGGTGCCGGATTGGCTGGGGTGGCCCAGCATCCACTCGGCCACCCCAGCGGGCGCCCATTCCATGCCAAGCACCCTTTTCCAAGGGTGTTTAGCAAGCACCCACTATGAAGGGTGCTGGCCTAAACACCCTGAGGGTGTTAGCCCTGGGACAAAATGATTTACACCCTTAAGGGTGTAAAAACTTTTACTGTGTTGAGTATGTTCACTTTATTTTTTTTTTTTCTTGTTAGTAGTAGACGTTACAGGTCAAGCTAGCGCAGGTACCCTGCCCGCTCCGCGGTAGTGCATTGACTACGCAATCAGGCTCACGACGTCTTTATCGGCCTTCGCTTTGGTCATGCACGGTGTGGAAAGCATTCAATAGTTCCCGCGACTATCGTGGGTAGAAAAGCTGACGTTTCGGTCGATCAGGGGCGGGTTCCGACGTTCTACGGGCAGATACCAACAAGTCAGCGAGCTTCGGGCTGTGGCAGCCGGACTAATAAACAAACTCTTACCCGAACCAAATCACCGGTGCGAAGCCCATTAAAATTAAGAGTCAATTGTTTTCGCGACAGATACAAGTTACGGACGTGACGATCACGTTTCTCCGTTGATTTGTCTGCTGTAACGCTCAGAGCCGTTTATTGAGCTCTGGTAATGCTAGGACTATAGCGCCTTGGACGCCTCACCAGCAACAGGTGCTATCTTGTTTCGAAAGTCACTGACGTCAAGTCAGCGTCGCGTTGTGATTAGTTGCCGCTTTGCGGTTCGTGAAAACGGTTGGGAGAAATCGGTCCCAAAGCGGTTGGCAAAAACGGCAAAAACGCGCTCCGACCGCTCGATCCTATAGCCGCTTTGCGGTTGAGAATGTGCGGATCCGCTTCCAGTGTGAACGCGCCATTAGGGGTGTAGCTCGTCTTCTTTCTTTCTTTATTAAATGACCAAAAAAAGAAATTAGGAATAAGGTCTTGAGTGTGTTATACAGGAACACTGTTTCGGACGCAAAGAAACACGCTAATACTTGTGTTCTTGTGGTGTTGCATCCTAAAGATACTTTTTACTCGCAACAACTAGCTGCAGAGATACCTAGCCATTCGCAGATGAGCGCATCCGGAATTACGGAATTTCAAATATGCTTCTTTGTCCTCGTCAATACTTCACTTATAGCATAAGAACTTGAAGTTTAAGAAATGTATCCCTAAGTATAAAAAAAAAAGAAGAAAAATCGATATAGGCAATAATAATTTGATTTTGTTGCCAAAACAATCCCCTATAGCTGCTTGAACCCTTTTAAGCCTTTCTAAATTGTTAGGGTGTATTACTCGAAATGAGAGCGCCGAAGGGCTCTCATTTCGAGCTCCGAACAACTCCTTTTTTTTTTCACCCCTAAAGGTGTAAAAGTGATACGTCACCTCGTGCACTTGCGCCGGATACAGGTGCGTGGCCGAGACGGCTACCTGGTGGACGCCCGGCCCCTGTCGGAGTCCAACTGGATGCGCTACGTGAACTGCGCCCCCAGCAAGAACAGCGAGAACCTCGTGGCCTTCCAGCGCAGGGGAGGCATTTACTACCTGACGAAGGGCAAGATAGCGCCGGGGACCGAGCTGCTCGTCTGGTACGGGAACGAGTTTGGCGCCAAGCTAGGACTCGTCCAAGGCAAAAAGGACGGAACCCAGAAGAAGCGTAAGTGGGGACATTGGATGCAAAGATACGCTCAGTTTCGAACTTTGTCATTGCGATAAATATTGGCAGGAGTGCAACATTGGGCTGTGGAACCACCATACATACAAATAAAAAGTCATTCTTTTTTTAAGTTGGGATTTGGAGGTACAGTATTATCCCGAGAGATAGCCCACTTAAAATCAATGAAAACTGTGCTAAAATAAGGAATGGGCCACTTTTCGGAGTGCAACCGTTGAAAAAAAAAAAATGCTATTTTTAGATAATCTGTCTTTGGGAAACATGTTATCGTGGCGAGGAGGAAATTAAGCAAAGATGACTGTATTTCCTTGTCGACTATGTTCGCTTATATATCCCGCTTTAGCTAACAGGACGCATTTACGCCAAGATTATCATTTATAAATAGCAAATCGAGCCAAAAATAGGGGGCGGGTTGCCTTTCAGGGGAGAGCAGAGTCGATCATCTTTTGGGATTTTGCGGTAATGTTTCCCCTTAACTCTCTGCCCCCCTCTCCCTTGTCTACCTCGTCCATGTGCAGACCAAGAAGAGGCACCGTCCCTCAAGGAGGCAGCGGAGACCTTCGCGTGCGGGGACTGCGACAGCGTCTTCACTTCCCAGGAGTACCTCCTGGGACACCAAAACAATGTGCACAAGAGAAAACCGGGCAGACACCAATGCGGTCACTGTCCCTACTCCAGCGATCGTAAACAAAGCGTAGTCAAGCACGAGCGCACCCACACGGGACAGAGGCCCTTCGTGTGCGGCACCTGTGGCAAGGCTTTTAAGGAGCAGTGCAAATTGACCAGGCACCAGAGGGTGCACACGGGCGAGCGACGATTTGAGTGTCTAAAATGTGGACAAAGATTTTCTCGCCTGGAACATCTAAAAGCACACGAAAACACCCACAGAGCAGAGCGGCCCCACGTCTGCCCAGTGTGTAATGCAATGTTTGGTAAAAGGGGTGCACTGACAGCGCACAAACGGACCCACTCCGGCGAGAAGGTCTATGCCTGCGAGCTGTGCCCCTACGAGGCTTGCACTAGCAGTGATGTTCGCAGGCACACCACGAAATGTCACACTAAAAAGTATTCCCACGAGTGTGGGGTCTGCCACAAAGGGTTCGTGCTCCCAAGGGACCTTATGAGCCACATGAGGAAAAAGCACGCCTGCGACGACCAGAAGCAGTAGATAACTCAAGGATGGAGGGGGGGGGGGGGTGTTTGCTGGGGGCACGCAGGGTTGCTCTCCTAACGACACTGGGGAAACCCGAAGACAAGGGTGACACCCGCAAGTTTTTTTGTTTTGTTTTTTTAATAAATACCTTGTACATGGAATTGGCATTGGCTTACTGTTCCGTAAGAGCGTATCGTCTGGAAAGGTCACATAGCCCCAACCGTAAGAGTAAGGATCGACGAAGGCTCCATGGTGGGCCGTTAGCACCAGAGAGACTTGACTGATAGGAAAGCGTTGGCGTGAACATTTCCCGCGGTGGTGGGCTACCGCGAAACACGGGCGTACTTAGCGACGCTATGCCCATAACGTGCGTGTTCAGCCGAGAGAATCAGAATGTGCGTTTCGGGCCGCGATAAAATGCGGTGGTTGGCTGCGCAACGTTAGACCACGTCGCGGAATGGTCATCGGTGCTGTCCACACCGGGGTCGGCTGTCTGACTCGCGTCGCGAGCTCTAGGAATAGTGCGCCGACTGGTTGTGGCCTCTCAGCCACTGGGAAACGCCTGCCTCATGACGCGTCAGGAAATCGCCGGTCCACCAACAGAGGATGGGCCAACGAGTATGTTGTATTCTTAGCCCAGCAGGGGGCCAATGCTAGTGTGATAACACTGTGCTGATATGATATAACAACCCTGGTGGGCGTGACTTGTTGTTCAGTCTGGTGTAGCGACCAGGCCGCTGGAATAAACTGGTCTCCGACCAACTTGGGTCTCGTGTGTTAACAATGGCGACGAGGATGTTACGGAACTACCGGGCGTAAACGAGACGAGCCGGAGTGAGAGGCACCATGGACAGCAACACGGGAGCATCGGCCAGCGTCACCCACCCGCTCATCGGTCGGTTGACTGAATTCTGCCCCGCCACAGGTAACCTGGAAATCTACCTCGAGCGGTTTGAAGCTTTTGCAAGAGTCAAGAACAGCGCAAAACAGATGTAGTCATCACAGTACTGGGATGACGAAGCCTACATGACCCTACGGAACCTGGTCTTCCCGGAGACGCCAGAGAAGAAAACTTATCAGCAGATAAAAGAGGTGCTTCTTAAGCATTACAAGCCAAAGCGGAGCGGTACAGCTTTCACAAACGTACCCAAGGAAGCCAAGAGCCTATCGACGAGTTCATAGTGCAATTGAAACGGTTAGCAATGAACTGCTCGTTTGGTGCATTTTTGAGCGAAGCACTGCGTGACCAGCTCGTCGTGGGTGTGCGCAGCGAGGAGATCCGGTGCAAGCTGCTAGCCGTAGAAGACGGCAACGCCCTGACATGGGAAAAAGCTTGTGTCATCGCCACATCGATGGAGGCGGCAGAAGGACACGCCAGGGAGATGGTTCCGGCGCCAACCCATTCACGGCAGCCGGACGTGGACGCCAACTGGCAACGCAGCGACCAGCTTCGACGGGGGACAGCGGGGCCAGGGCAACCAACATCGGCCAAGGACCGACAGACGTCGTGCTTCAGGTGTGGTCGACAGCATCAACCTCAGGACTGCCGGCACATTAAGGCAAGGTGCTTTAACTGTTCGAAGTTGGGACACTTGGCGTCGATGTGTAGGACTAAACGAAGCCATTTCACAGAGGAACAAGAAGTGTCTAGTGTTGACTTGTACGTACTTGAAAAAACAAATTATCTATCGTACGTTGTTCAGATCGAAGTGAATGGAAAATTGATTCCGATGGAAATAGACACAGGTTCTGCCGTGTCTATTATCCCGGAAAAGGAGCTGCTAGGCTATTTCAGTGAAATGAAGTATGAACCAATGAATTTTTGTTTGCGAACGTATAATGGCACAACCGTACCAGTGAAGGGCAGGGTAACGGTCACCGTGAAACACGAAGGGGTTTGCTTTAGTTTGCCAATAGTGGTAGCTGCTACGGACAAGGAGCGCACGGTACCCACTTTGCTGGGGCGGGACTGGCTGAAACACCTTCGCTTAAACTGGTCGCAGGTGCTGAGAGTGAACTCAGTAAGTTCTAAGCAGGAGTTGCTTCTAGACAAGTTCCATGACGTGTTTGGGCCCTTTGGCACAATCAAAGGCTTCCGTGGGTCCATTGCCCTGAAAGTGGAAGCGCGACCGGTGTTCTGCAAGGCCCGAGTGGTACCGTACGCTCTGAAAGGCAAAGTAGAGAAGGAGTTGCGAGATCTCGAAACGAAGGGGGTACTGTATCCTGTACAAGAAAGCGAATGGGCAACTCCTCTTGTGGTGGTGCCAAAGAGCGACGGCAGCGCAGTGAGGTTATGTGGAGACTATCATGTGACCTTGAATCCCTGCATTACGGTGGCACATTATCCGCTGCCATTGCCGGAAGATGTGTTCGCGTCTCTGGCGGGAGGCACAAGCTTCACGGTGCTCGATTTATCAAAAGCGTATTTGCAGCTTGAAATGGAAGCAAAATCACAAGAACTAATGACAATCAACACCCACCTGGGTCTCTTTCGTTTCACACGTCTGCCGTTTGGGGTTGCCAGTGCGCCAGCAATTTTTCAGTCTGTAATGGACCGCGTATTGAAAGAGCTGGAAGGCACAGTGTGCTATCTTGATGACGTGCTGATTGCCGGAAGGACGGAGGGGGAGTGTCTTAGACGCACGGAACAGGTGCTAAAAAGGCTCCGTCAGCATGGCATTCGAGTAAATATTGCCAAGTGCCAGTTCCTCCAAAGCCGCGTGAGGTATCTGGGTCACGAAATAGATGCAGCAGGCATTCATCCAACTAAGGAGAAAGTCGAGGCTATTCTAAAAGCGCCCAAACCCACGTCCGTCACAGAGCTGAAAGCTTTTTTGGGATTGGTAAATTTTTACGCCAAATTCTTGTCGGGTACAGCGACAATCCTCGAACCACTGTACAGGCTACTACGCAAAGAAGCAAAGTGGGAATGGGCGGAAGGATGCGAAAACAGCTTTCTTCAATGCAAACGGCTTATCAGTGATGAGTCAGTGCTAGCGCTGTATGATAGTAGTACCGTAATATCCCGAGTCATCGCCCATCCCCGAGTCATCGCCCACCCCAATTTTTGGGCCAATATAGATTTCTAAAAAAACACCGAGTCATCGCCCACCCCTTCAAATACCCCAACGCGGACTCCGCGATCTGCAAACACTCATCCTACCCAAATGACGCGGCCGCGGACCTTACAGTTGGAGGACGTCCGTGACAAAGTAAAACGGAGAGAAAGGCCCTCTCTTTGCTTACGCATTTTTAGCGTGAGCGACTCCGAAGTGGTAGTGTATCCATGCAAAAAGAAAACGATGAAGATAACAAAATAAAAGTTTGTTTTGCTTACGAAAATGTCGATCCGACAAAAAAAAAAAGAATCGGAAAGATAACACAAGCATTAACCCAGTCAGGAAACGCGAGGTAAGCGTACGCCCCATATTTTGGGATGTAACCGCGGAGTGTAAGGTCGAAGTCTGTCTCCGCCGAAGTAAGGTCGCTGCTAATCCGCTCCTTCTCCCCGCACGTCGCGACCCGCGGTTGTGCAATGTTTTAGACAAAGCCAACAGGTAAATAAAGCTTTTCTGGAACGCCCTACACAGACGTTAGTAGAGCGTCCCAAATCCCCATTGATAGCACGCCGTGCACGGACGCACGCATGTACGCAAAAAACAAGGAAGTTGCGCAAGAGCTTGTGATTGACAAGGCGCCCGACTTGGCCCGACGCCAAAGTATTTGCCACGCGATCGCCGGCTTTTCCGCTTTCCCAGCATCGCTCTTCGTCGCTTCTTTGGTCCGCTCGCTCGCTCGCTCGTTGCGCCTGGTTGGTTTTTCTATTTTCTTGCAGAATTTTCTTTGTTTTCTTCTCTTTTTTTTTTTTTTACTAACTAGGAGAACATAGTGGTGACGTGTTTTCACGGAACAAACGTTCGTGCTCTATGCAGATCGGTGGTGTTCCTAGCGCGTATGCAAGCAACGGACTTCGCAGTAGTAAAACATTCTTTCGTGAGCATTTTTTCTATAAAACAATAAAACTAAATCGAGTTTTGAGTTTAATGTATCTGTTGCGTAGCAGTGCTAGATACGGAGAGAAAACTGGGCGGCTTTCTCCGCTTTTATTAACTTTTTGTGCTCACCCACCGAGACATGGCCCACCCCACTTTTTCTATGAATTTCAGGCGGCAGGGGGGTGGGCGATGACTCGGGATATTACGGTAAGCCACTGCGCCTCACGTGCGATGCGTCCGCATACGGTCTTGGTGCGGTGCTCGCACACAACGAAAACCAAGACGAGCGGCCAATAGCGTTCGCGTCGCGCACACTTACCGCCGCAGAGCGAAACTACGCGCAAGTAGAGCGCGAAGCACTGGCCATAGTTTTCGGCGTTAAAAAGTATCACAAGTATCTATTCGGCCGGCAGTTTGAGATAGTGACTGATCACCAGCCTTTGACGCAGTTGTTTGACCCCAAAAGGCATTCTAGTCAAGTGGCAGTAGCCAGGGTACAACGCTGGAAAAATTTGTTGGCTGCCTATCAATATACAATCCGGTATAAGAGAGGCCAGAGTGTGGGGCATGCAGATGGCTTATCGCGACTGCCGTTGGAAGAGACTGCCGGGGAGGAGCAGGAAATCGATTTCTTTTCACCGTTAACCGAAATTCCCTTCACAGCACGGGAGGTGGCTCAGGAAACAGAAAAGGATGAAGTACTAAGAGCAGTTGTGGACATGACGTGGCGCGGCTGGCCAAACGAAACGGAGGAGAATTTCCGGCCGTACTTCAGTCGTCGTCATGAGCTTTCTATCGAGCAAGGCTGTGTGTTGTGGAACACTCGAGTCGTCATTCCACAGTCCCTAAGGCCCAGCGTGCTTTCCCTACTCCACGAGGGGCATCCAGGTATTAGTAAAATTAAGATGCTGGCTCGTAGTTGGATTTGGTGGCCGCAACTTGACACGGATTTAGAGAAAATAGTCAGAAGTTGTGAGGTGTGCCAAAGCGTGCGAAGTGCAGCTCAGCCGGTACCACTCCAGCCGTGGGCAATAACGGGCAATCCCTGGGAGAGAGTCCACTTGGACTTTGCGGAATGTGAAGGAAAGGCTTTGTTGTTGATAGTAGATACCTTTTCCAAGTGGCTAGAGGTGAAACTCATGAACACCACTACGGCCACAGCCACGGTGGAAGCCGTAAGAAGCGTATTTGCCGCATATGGCCTACCAAGGGTTGTCGTAACAGATAATGGGCCGCAGTTTCGATCGCACGAGTTTGAGCGATTTTTGAGTGAGAATGGGGTGAGGCAAATGTTTACGCCACCATATCATCCACAATCTAATGGTGCCGTGGAAAGATCGGTACAGACTACCAAAAGGGGACTCCTGAAAGCCCAACTTGAAGATCAAAAGTTGGGGCGCAAGCGCACGTTGCAGCACCGGATTGACAACTTTTTGTTTGCCTATCGAACTACACCCCACTCATTCACGGAAAAAGCGCCGAGCGAATTATTCCTCGGTCGGAAGATTCGGACAAGACTGTCCATGCTTAAACCATGCGCGGTGACAGCGTGGAAAGATAAAGTGGAAAGAAATAAGCTCATGGTGGATGAAAAAAGGGGAAGAAGTCGCGAGTTTTCCAGGGGTCAAGAGGTGTATGTGAAAACCGTGAGAAACGAAAAGGTGAATTGGTGGCCGGGAAAAGTTGTGAAAGTGGTGTCAACCGTTACATTCTTGGTGCTCGTAGGTGGTGTCGTTCGGTTTTGTCACGCGGATCACCTCCGATGTAAAGTGAATGCACCAAGGTACCCCTGGTCTGAAATGTCGCTGCATGAAGAGAAGACAAATCAAGAAGGAATAAGTCAGGATCAACCGAGAGAAGGGACAGTAGAGGAACCGACTTCGCCTCCGCAGCAAGTAGGACCAGAGGTACCTCGGCGATCCACTAGAACCAAACGAAAACCTGACAGATATGGCTACACCTGATTATCTGTGATCCTGTGTAACATGTTTCGTGGTCGCGAAATAAGGGAAGAGAAGTGTTGTATTCTTAGCCCAGCAGGGGGCCAATGCTAGTGTGATAACACTGTGCTGATATGATATAACAACCCTGGTGGGCGTGACTTGTTGTTCAGTCTGGTGTAGCGGCCAGGCCGCTGGAATAAACTGGTCTCCGACCAACTTGGGTCTCGTGTGTTAACAGATTAGGTAGAACTTCCAGGTAGAACTCCTCCAGCGAGCCGCCCATGCTCACCAGCATCTCGCTCGCGCCCAGCTCTGCGAGTCCACATCCAGCAGACAGTTTCCGAGGTAGTTTAGACCCTCGTCAAAAGACGCGGGCGGGGCATAGCGCAACTAGAGCAGAAGGCACCCTATAACGTTATCGCATTGAAACCATTCGACAGATTGATCAAACATGCTGCCAAATGTTTCCTTTCTTTTTATGATTCAACGCTGCAGTTAAATAAGACCATATACTGCTCAGTGAGGCATTGACTGGAGCCAAAATCCCGATAAAACCTGCAAGTTGATCGGTTCCCATAATCTAGGAAAAAAAACATACCATTCTCACTACATACTCTTCATATTCCTAGTAAGGGAAAATTATTTTTGCTTCCGTACCTTAATATTTGTAATCAAGCTCTTAGGGAAGTTTATATATATCTTGAAATACGTCGCAATAAAAGAACTGCAAGACGTCTCAAAGCTCCGCTGCAAGGTTCGTTCAAGACAAGCTCTTTTTATGGTGCGAAACGCATCCGAACTCTGGAAGAACACCCATCAATCCCACAAAACCAAGAAGTGTTCCGGCCCCCACAAAAGAGGGGCAGCTCACACTGCCATGGAGATACAGCAAAGGCTTGTTAGGAGTCGGTTGTGAGTGAAATCCCTACGGCATATGGCTGCACATATTTCGGTCAGACGGGGTTGGGAAGCAAACAAAAGTGCTTAGGCAGAAAAATGATGTATTGAAATGGGTGATTAAAGAGACGCTTTCAATCACAAGCGCGGGGCAATATATTAGCATGGCCTCAATTACCTTGAGTGGTGCTACATTACCCTTGTTATGTTTATTGCTTTGGCTTCCATGCGCGAGTTTACGTGAGCTGGCCTTGTCATGTGGGGGCCGGTACACTTGGTTTTCTGAGGTTGACAGGTGTCGTGTCGTTGTCGGGATGTGTTTTGCCCTATATAGACCTTTCCAATGTTTACAAATCCACAGCTCAGCGTGCAATCTCTACAGCTCAGCACGCGCGTGTGCGTCGCTCCGGAAAGTGAGCAAAGCACGCGCCATACGCACGAACACTGGAAATGGCACCGGCCATACGCTCTTTCTTGGAAAGGTCTATAAAGAGCTTCTCCTGTACATGCATCTTGGGACAGTGGCTTGAGACGTTCTGGGTTTCCCTCCTTTCTCCTTGGCTTGGTGTTCCCTATCAGTAGCTTTTCGAAGAAGCAAAAAACAACTGAATGTAAAAGAGTAGTAAGCTGGGCGAGTTGGTAAACGTTGAACATGGTTAAAAATCACGCAAAAAGAGACAAGGACCAACGAGGAAGGAACACAGAACACAGACAGGCGCGCACTCACAACTCTGGTATATTAAGTGAAGACAAGAAAGATGAAGCACAATATTTTACAGGGGACATCCGCATTAGGGGGTAAACAGTTCAGGTGTTCGCAAGAGGGCGACTTCTTTTTCGCTCAAAGCTACCGACGGCTGGCTAACGCAGCGATCGGCCAGGCTCAAGATGGTGAACGCCTCGAGTACCTCGCGAGTTCGTTTTTCTTCAAAGCGGCCAATGATTGATGTGTTTTCCAAAGATGGTGTGCACGTACTGGCCTTAGAGTGCACCGAAAGGTGACCGACAAGAGTGGATGTTAAAAAAAGTTTTTGCTCTCGTAGCTGGTCATTCAGACACCGTCCCGTCTGTCCAACATAGCATCTTCCACATCAAAGCGGAATGCTATATACAACGTCCGATAAACAGGGACAAAAGGCCGCGCTTTTTTTTTTTTTTTTTGTGGCACGTGTTCTTTGATATTTTTTCCGCTTTTTCACGAACCCTAGACCAAAGTTGTCGCATTTTTTTAGGGGCTGATAGTACTACGGGCACACCATACCTACTTGCCACTTGTTTTAGATTATGCGATTTTTTGTGAAGGTATGGCATAACAACCACCCGGTTTTTGTCAACGGGGCGCCTAGTCTTTTTACCCCCTTTTACATTCTTTACCAGCGTTCCTATCACTTCAACTAAGACCTGATTCGGGAACCCTGAAGATTTTAGTCTATCGATTTGGCCCAAGAAACTGCGATAAATGGCATGGAAACATGACTTTTTTAGGGCTGAAGTGAGGCAAGAGATAGCAATGCCTCTCTTCACTACCTTGGAGTGCGAGGATGTGTAGTGAAGAATACATTTTTTAGAACGTGGTGAGAATGACCAGCACAAGTGATCGGCGTGCAATGAAAGGAAAAGGTCTAAGCAACACCCCTTCGTTAGGCTTTCCGGAATTCAAGTGGGGTGGCTACAGACAGTTTTCTTGAACTACAGCAATTTTATTTAAATTCCACATTCGTCGGATGGCAAAACGGTGTATTTTTACAAAAATCGGGAGTGCGCATTGGGTCTTGTGTCGCGCCAGTCTTAAGTGATATTTTTCTCGCGACAATCGACCGTGCTATTGCTTTAGCTATTATGGCCACGCCTGTTACCAACGTGTTCAGATATGTAGATGATTTTATTTTACTGTGCCAAAATACTACGGATCAAGATTTACTTACTACGGTTATGGACATTTTTCATACCTGCTGTTTTGGGCTCACTTTTACTTTTGAGAAGCCTAAGGAAGGGGCGATGCAATTTTTAGACCTTCTCCTCTCAATGCACGCCGATCACTTGTGCTGGTCATTCTCACCACGTTCTAAAAAAGATATTCTTCACTGCACATCCTCGCACTCCAAGGTAGTGAAGAGAGGCATTTCTATCTCTTGCCTCACTTCAGCCCTAAAAAAGTCATGTTTCCATGCCATTTATCGCAGTT
Organism: Ixodes persulcatus; assembly: GCA_013358835.2. Taxonomy (NCBI): domain Eukaryota; kingdom Metazoa; phylum Arthropoda; class Arachnida; order Ixodida; family Ixodidae; genus Ixodes; species Ixodes persulcatus. Next base: position 17,943 of record JABSTQ010004620.1, read on the forward strand.
TCTTGGGCCAAATCGATAGACTAAAATCTTCAGGATTCCCGAATCAGGTCTTAGTTGAAGTGATAGGAACGCTAGTAAAGAATGTAAAAGGGGGTAAGAAGACTAGGCGACAGAGACTAGGTGACAAAAACCGGGTGCACAGTAAAAGTTTTTACACCCTTAAGGGTGTAAATCAGTTTGTCCCAGGGCTAAAACGCTTAGGGTGTTCAGGCGAGCACCCTTCATAGTGGGTGCTTGCTAAACACCCTTGGAGAAGGGTGCTTGGCATGGAATGGGCACCCGCTGGGGTGGCCCAGTGGATGCTGGGCCACCCCAGCCAATCTGGCACCGGGTGAGTATCATGCGATATTTTGGCTATGTGGAGTCCAAGGTCGCATGACACTCTCTCGACGCTGGATTGGCTGGTAGCGTCCGCCGCGCTTGGACGAAGGCTGAAATGAAGTATAGGCCCCAGCGAAAACCTTATAGAAATGTGTCCAATACACATATCATAACTTGTAAATTGTACAAAAATCATATAAGGTATTGCATATCCTTATATTATTATTATATGATTTACAGCTTATGTTTACTGAACACATTTACAGTTTTTTTCACTTAGGGGGATTGCCAAATCACCATACGAGGCACGTGATCAAGAAATATTGAGTCACACAGAACACAACTCACTTCATGAAGTAATACAAAAGAGCTCCTTGCAAGCCACATCATAACCCCGAGGGCATTCGGGTAGTGCTACGGCGCCCCCCTTTCTCGAACTCTAAGTGAGCAAGCAGTGGCCCCAAGCATCGTACTGCACGGCTCAACCATTGTAAGCATCATGGGTTGCCACAAAGCATGTGGAACTTTCCTGTTTGGAGATCAAGGGACATGTTTTGTTTGTCTCAGAGGATTGCAGGAAACACGCTTCGCTTATCACTTGTCTCCTTATGTGCATCTGTTTACTAATTGGAAGCAGGGTAGAGGGAAGTGGTCTAGCCCTTGACTGAACCACAGCAGTATTTCAGTAAGTGAAGCTCATTATCACATCAATTAGAATGCGTTAAATTGAACATTTATTGAACCCTAAGAGGCAAATGAAAAATACAATGTATGCCATTTCATGACATAAAGAATGCTATCTGCAAACATGTAGTGAAAAATATCACAGAATGAACTTTCACTCTACGGCAAAAGAGCAAACGTTTCAATAGAAGATGCTATCCTCTTGCTCACGTACAAGGAAAATGATAATGTTCTGGAAGACGACTATGGATAAAGAACTTGTACAGCTAAATTCTAAGTATTTCGCCTACAGGAGGTCAGCATAAGTTATCACAGAAAGTGCCCAACAGCTAAAGGGAGAAAAAGAAAACATACCTCCATAAAACCTTCTACCATTCGTTCTGTAAGCAAAATAAAAATGTACCTGATAATACTGGCGAGAAACGTGCATTATACACTTTTAAAACGGCTCGCAAAACATCTCTTCAACCACATACCTGTCTGCAAACTTTGTTTAAAAATTTAATTACGACTGTCTTTGGAGTTGTGTCGCACAAGCCAAGGAAAAGCCCCTCTAGAGCAACCAGCGTGTTGGAGGCCTTGCATCCGTACTGAATGCTGAACAGCTAAAATGCCGTCAACAACATGCACAGCCCGTCTTCTCGATTCAAAACAGAGAACAAGCGCTCACGATCCACAACAAGGTGAAGAAAGCCTGCATCGTCCAGCTCTTGCTTGGTGTAGAGGACACATGGTGCCGGTAGGATGTTCTCGTCCTGCGTTAGGTAAAAGAAAAGAAGCAAACATATTTTAATGTAGAAGGCCAAAAGATGTTTGCTCTTATCAACTGCTATTATTTGCAGCAGTTAAGGCCATGATCATCAGCCTTTACACAGGCATACAGTGCTTACGTGTGAACAAGTAACCGGCGTCTGCAGCAATGTAAAACGAATGAGGAATTACTATCGGGGCAACATCTCGACATTAAAGTATTGCGATATCATCTTAGGGGCACTTTTGAGTATCTCTATTTCTGTACCAAGATGCATTTGCAAAATCTGTTTGTATTTCAATAGTGAAATACTTCTTCGATGTATATTATGATACATTGCTAGACTTGTCTGTCTTACTACATTTATTGTTGGAAATGAACTGAGAGGTTTTGCAGATAAAAAAAATGGAAGCCATGCCACAAATCCGACGCATCACTGGTTCGTTTTCGCACTGAGTGATTTTTTGCTTTGCTACCACATTTCGCTTTTACAGCGGCCGGTTTTCCTTCTGCAGACAGCGGCCTTCCTGTGAACATTTGAGGTTATTGTTTAGATAAGAGGACACCAACAAATGCGCAGATGAGAAACAATATGTACAAAAGGGTCAGAAGACAAAAAGCAGGGACGTTTACGCAGACACGCTTTGTCAGGAGTTTCATCGGTTGCCAGCGTTCATTGGGTGCGATAATGGGTTCTTATCGGTATCAGCGAACATAGCCAAGGGAAGGCAAGTTTAAAAAAGAAAAAGGGACAAACACCGACAGAAGGCGGAGAGCTCAGGAGCTACAATCTATGTCGGCCCACGGACGAACCCTTCTTCCCTCGCCACCCTGAATTTATGAACCGTATAGGGCTGCCGACTGACCATAACGGTATGCATGCTGATATTCGTTCATTGGCCAATCTTAATTTTTTTTTTTTGCTTCCTCCTCTACACTGAAAAACCCAAAGATGAAGGTTACAGAAAATAGCAAACATAATAATGTGTCGCATGTAGCTGTAAAAATTAATTTTCACGTGCTACATTTTATGTACAGTCACCGGCCATATGAGCTCCCCCGTCCGAACATTAACTGGAGCAACAAAAATCCAGCATGCAGCGCATCGAGCGTGGCAAGGTTGACGGCTGTGGTTTTCAACGGGGGAGTGGGTGATTGCACAGAAACAGGTGCTCGTGATAATATATTTCTACAGCTAACTATGAGATATTGTTGTGTTTGCACCTCGCTGCACCGCTCGAATTCGTAAAAGACAAAGGTGTTTTGACAAAATATAGAATGAGCTGTAATACTGTTTAAATTTGAACTATACTCTGTTTCACCTTGTGTTGTACCGCAGGAAAGGCTACAAGCGCGAGCTGCTTGCTCTAGGGCACATCTCGGCGGCACAAGCTCTTGTGCACCAAGAGCACCTGCCAACGCTATGAGCTCGCGCTTCTAGCCTTCGCTGCGGTACAACATAAGGTGAAACGGGGTATAGTTGGTGCAGCATGTTTACGGGTAAAATAGCGCGAACAAGGACACATAACAGAGAAGATATACACAAACAGAGCGCTGACTGTCAACTGTTCCTTTTGAAAGAAACGCCCAACGGCGTGGTCACACCAAACAAAAATTACATCACGGCACGTGACCGTCACATGATCGTCAAAAGTTAAAGCCCCTCAAAAATGCCAACTCACAATCATAAAGATCTATCGAAGGCGCACTGACACATTTATCTTTGAACTTGGAAATCTAAAAGGCCTCAGATATCTCCATAGTTCGTTGGTGACTGTGTCGTCCCAGTACCGTGTTATCTTCCAAAACCGCAAAACAACCACATCTGTCGCAGTGAACCGCCAGATTCCCCGACGGAGATGCCCTAATCAAGCACGCGTGTTCACGTAATCTATCATTAATGCAGCGACCGGTCTGGCCGATGTAAACTTTTTTACAAGTCACGGCAATACTGTAGAGCACCCCACCACCACGCAAGGGACAAACTTGTTTTTATCCTTCTTATCACATGCGGCCCTGACAACCAATCCCCTCTCCACCCTCGCACATAAACGTCCCAGCTTGGCCGGTGCTGAGAAAACGACAGGAACATTGTGGCGTTGCGCTACTTTCTTTAACCTATGCGCCACCTTATGGATATGGGGCACCACCACCGGTTTCTGCGTAGACTTCCTACCCATAACTACCTCTGGATTTCTCACCCTCCTCAAGAGGCACTCGGCCACACCTACCAGGAGATTGCCAGAATAGCCACCCTCCAAAAGTTTGTTGGCCTGGCTACGAAAACTCGTCGTCATTTGGTGAGGACATGACCTGACGACTGACCCCCCAAAGACCACTGGATATGATTCCTTTTTTAACTATGTTTGAATGACTCGAGTCGAATGGAAGCACACCTTTCTTCGACCTAGGACAGAAGCACCAACACACGTGGGAGTCCGAGAAAGTTAGCTTAATGTCTAAAAACTGTAGGACACCCCCAACAGGGTTTTCTTTAAGTGACGTATTCCTGTCCAGGTGTGATAGAGGCATAGCCGGAAAATTAGAGTGACGTCATCGTGCATTTAGGTACGTAGATGACTTTTTGGTGTTGTTCCAAACTGGTTCCAGCCGGAACAGAGAGGGTGTGATTGCAGACATGTTGGACGTGTTGAACTTCACCAGGGAAC
>JABSTQ010004621.1:0-33979 GCA_013358835.2 Ixodes persulcatus
AAATCGAACCCTGGCTTTTCGCGTGGGAGGCAAGTACAATAACCGTTAGATTTTTTCTTTTTTTTTTACGATAACCGTTAGGCCACGCGCGCGCTGCCTACTTGACCAGCTGCGCGCGCGGCATTACTCCCCCCTTTAAAAAAGTGCATCGCCCCGATGCAACACAAAACAAAACAAAATAAAAAAAAGAACGATAAACTAAAGAGTCCTTTGGAGCACATAAGGTCCATAGTCCTATCGAGCGTAGTACGGCTTCAGGCGAACGACGTGGACGACCTCAGGTCGTGGTGGGCGGCGTGACGATGTTCGTGTTCCGTCGGGCATCACCTCGTAGTTCAGCTCGCCGAGGCGACGAAGTACCTTGTATGGTCCAAAGTACCGTTTCAGCAGTTTCTCACTGAGGCCGCGGCGACGGATGGGCGTCCACACCCACACCCTGTCTCCGGGCTGGAAGCGGACGTCCCTGCGACGAAGGTTGTAGCGGCCCGCGTCGACGCGTTGCTGGTCTTGAATCATGAGTCGGGCGAGTTGGCGGACTTCCTCGGCCCGTTGAGCAACCGCCTGGGCGTCGTCGCTCTCATTGTCAGATGGCTCATGGGGCAGCATGGCGTCCAGCATGGTCGTTACCTTGCGACCGTGTACCAGCTGGAAAGGTGTGAATCCAGTGGTCTCTTGAACCGCCGTATTGTAGGCGAACGTGACGTAGGGCAACACCTCATCCCACGTCTTGTGCTCTACGTCGACGTACATAGAGATCATGTCGGCGATTGTCTTGTTGAGTCGCTCCGTCAGCCCGTTGGTCTGCGGGTGGTACGCAGTGGTACGACGATGGCTGGTGTGACTGAGCCGGAGGATTTCTTGGGTCATCTGTGCCATGAACGATGATCCGCGATCTGTAATCAGAACTTCGGGAGCGCCGTGCCGGAGGACGATTGACTCGATGAAAAACTTGGCGACTTCCACAGCAGTCCCTGAAGGAAGGGCTTTCGTTTCGGCGTACCGCGTGAGATAATCAGTGGCGACGATTATCCAGCGGTTTCCCGACGTTGACGGCGGAAAAGGGCCAAGTAGATCCATTCCGATCTGCTGGAACGGCGCGGTCGGGGGAGCAATCGGCTGCAGGAGACCTGCCGGCTTCGTCGGCGGTTTCTTACGTCGCTGGCACTCGTGGCACGATCGGGTGTAGAGGTGGACGGCTTTGGGGAGCTTTGGCCAGTAATACTTTTCACGAATACGGGCCAGTGTTCGGCTGTAACCGAGGTGTCCGGACGTCGGGTCGTCGTGACATGCTTGAAAGATCTCCTCTCGAAGGTCGGTCGGGATTACCAGCAACCACGGTGTGTTGTTGTCCCCGAAGTTCTCTTTGTAAAGCACACCTTGTCGGAGGACGAAGGTTGGCAGGACTCTCGAGAAGACACGGGGGACAGCGCGATTAGCGCGCGCAACTCAGGATCGTCTCTTTGACGTCGCGCCATGTCGTCGGTGTTCACTGCGCCTAGGAAGCACTCGTCGTCATTGTCGTCGCCGCTACCGGGAGATGTCTCGACAGGGGCTCTGGACAGGCAATCGGCGTCTCTGTGCTTGCGGCCTGACTTGTAGACCACAGTCATGTTGAACTCCTGCAATCGGAGACTCCATCGAGCGAGGCGTCCTGACGGGTCCTTGAGGTTCGCAAGCCAGCAGAGCGAGTGATGGTCGGTGACTACACGGAACGGGCTCCCGTACAAGTACGGACGAAACTTCGTGATTGCCCAGACGACCGCAAGGCATTCTTTCTCAGTCGTGGAGTAATTTTTCTCCGCCTTGGACAGTGTCCGACTCGCGTAGGCGATAACTCGCTCGGTGCCTTCTTGCAGTTGAACCAGTACCGCGCCAAGTCCAGCGTTACTTGCGTCCGTGTGAAGTTCGGTTTCCGCATCCTGATCGAAATGTCCAAGAACAGGAGGAGTCTGCAGCCGTCGCTTTAGTTCGTCGAATGCCTGCTGCTGCTCTTCGGTCCATTCGAACTTCTCCGCGTCCTTTGTGAGGTTTGTTAGCGGTGCGGAAATCCTTGCGAAATCCCGAACGAAGCGCCGATAGTAGGCGCATAGTCAAAGGAACCTTCGCACGGCCTTCTTGTCTCTCGGCGCTGGAAATGCTGCGACGGCGCGAGTCTTCTCTGGGTTGGGGCGAACGGCTTCGTTACTAACCACGTTACCTAGGAACTTCAGTTCGTCATAGGCGAACCGACACTTTGACGGTTTCAGGGTGAGTCCGGCGGTCCGTATGGCTTGGAGAACAGCTCGGAGTCGTCGCAAGTGCTCGTCGAAGTCGCCGGAAAACACTACGACGTCGTCGAGGTAGACGAGACAGCTCTGCCACTTCAGTCCTGCCAGTACGGTGTCCATTACACGCTGGAAAGTTGCTGGCGCCGTGCACTGTCCGAAGGGCGTCACCTTGAACTCGTACAGGCCATCCGGCGTGACGAAAGCTGTCTTCTCTCGGTCCCGGTCGTCGAACTCGATCTGCCAGTAGCCGCTCTTCAGGTCCATCGATGAAAAGTATCGGGAGTGGCGCAGCCGGTCTAAAGTGTCGTCGATACGGGGGAGTGGATAGACGTCTTTCTTCGTCACCGCGTTCAGCTGTCGGTAGTCAACGCAGAACCTAAGCGTTCCGTCCTTCTTCTTAACCAGTACAACTGGAGACGCCCACGGACTGCTTGATGGCTGGATTATGTCGTCGTTCAGCATCTCTTGAACTTGCTCCTGGATCACCTCCCTTTCTTTAACGGAGACTCTGTACGGTGATCGATGCACAGGGCGCGCGTCGTCCTCGGTAAAGATGCGGTGCTTCGCAACGGCTGTTTGGCGCACCTTCGACGACGTCGCAAAGCAGTCACGGTATTCGGCGAGGAGGTTAATCAGCTGCCGTCGTCTCGGGTCCGGAAGCTTAGGGTCGATGTCGAGCTGCGCTGGCGACGTACTGTCTTGCTGAGGTGGCGAGGATTCGTCAGTAATGGCGGCGATTTCGGCGGAGTTTCGGAGTTCCTCGACGTGGCCAACGGCTGCACCTTTTGTGAGGTGTTGCGTTTCATTCCGGAAGTTCGTCACGAGGACCACAGTGCGGCCGTCCTGAAGTTCAGCTACTCCTCGTGCGACGCCTATCCCTCTTCCTAGAAGCAACTGGAGGTCGCCTTCCAGAACAACTTCGCCGAAGGTAGCTGCATCGGTCACGACGGGTACGACAACAGTTGATCGCGGCGGCAGGTTCACGTGGTCGGCAGCGACTCGGACGGCGGCTGACGCTGTTCGGGGTTTCTCTGAAGGCAGAACAGGCTTGCGCAGCGTCAATCTGTTCTCACCGAGGTCGATGACGGCGCCGTATTCACACAAGAAGTCCATTCCAAGAATGACGTCCCTCGAACAGTCTTGCAGAACGACGAACTTCACAGGGCAGGTTTCACCGTGGATGTCAACGCGAGCGGTGCACCTGCCAACAGGTGTGATGAGATGTCCGCCGGCGGTTCGTATCTGCGGTCCGTCCCACGACGTCGTAACTTTCCGAAGGCGGCGAGAGAGCCTCCCACTCAGGACTGAGTAGTCTCCTCCGGTGTCCACTAGTGCCGATGCGTCGAGGCCGTCGATAACAACGTTTAGGTTGTTGGACACCGTTGCAGGGGCGTCGGTGCGATGCGGGGCGTCAGGAGAGTGGGAGCGCTCCGGCATTCTTGGAGGCTGTTTTTTTCCGTCGTTTTCGGCAACGTCACCTCCAGGCGTTGCCGCACTTAGTTTTCCCGGCGACGCAGGGGAGACAGACTCTCTCGGCGGGGTCGGGGCGCTGGGGACGCTGAACGTCGTGGCGATGGAGAGCGGGCTTCACGGCGGAGGGACGACACGGGGGAGGGCGAGCGTCGGAGGTACTCCTCGATGTCGCGAGGGCGTTCGTCGTACCTTGGGCGCGGGTCGTTCGGGTGGAACCCGCGCAGCCCCAGTTGTCTGTAGGTGCATCGACGGTAAATGTGGCCGGCTTCACCGCAGTGATAGCACAACGGGCGTCGGTCGGCGGTCCTCCAGACGTCCGTCTTCCTCGGCGCAGGTTGCTCTGGGTGGACGCGGGGCGGTTGCCTCGGTGCTGAAGGCTCACGTCGCGGCTGCGGCGCAACGGGCGTGTGTCGTCGGGCCATTGCGGCGTAGCTCAGAGCCGGTTCTTCGGGAGCTGGAACGATGATGGGAGTGTCCGGCTGGCAAGCTCGCTGTACTTCCTCTCGAACCACCTCGGCAATCGAGAGCGAAGCCGGGCGGTTAGAAGCCGGCAGTAGCTTCCTGAGCTCATCCCGGACGACGTCGCGTATGATCTGCCGAAGGTGTTCAATGCCGACGCCGTCGATATTGCAGCGAGGTGGCGAGACACCCGGAACCGTCGACACACCGGCGAGTCGTTGATAGTGCACAGCTCTGGCCGACAGCGCTCGCTCGATGTTGGTCGCCTCGGCCACGAAGCCGTCTACCGTCGTCGGGGGGCTGCGGACAAGGCCACCGAAGATCTCGCTTTTGACGCCCCTCATGAGGAAGCGCAACTTCTTCTCCTCGGCGGCTTGCGGGTCGGCGCGTGTACACAGGCGTAGCACGTCTTCAACGTAGCTTGTCACGCTTTCGTCGGGGGCTTGTGTCCGCGTCTGAAGCAGGTCCTCCGCATTCTGTCGCCGGTGTTGGTTTGAGAAGGTTCGCTTCAACTCGGTGGCGCAGATATCCCACGAAGTGAGCGAAGCCTCGTGGTTTTCAAACCAGTGCCTCGCGGTGCCTTCCAGCGAGAAGTAGAGGTTCTGGAGGCGTTGCTCGACGTTCCATCCGTTGTGGCGGGCCACGCGCTCATAGTGAAGGAGCCAGTCCTCGACGTCTTCATAGATTTCTCCATGGAAAGGCGTCGGCGATCGGGGGGCGACAGGCAGGACAACGACGGGCGGAGCGGTCATCGTTGCGGTCTTCTTTGACGTCTGCGGCAGGGGTCCGAGTTCCGGCGGTAGGCCTTGGTTACGGCGACTTGACCGGGCCTTGGTCTGGTCTTCTCCGAAGAGTAGCCTCCCGGGGCTGAGAACGTCACTTGGCCGGCGTGTTTTCGGAGGGGTACGGTCCACAGGCATAGAATGCAAAAGTACCCCGGACCTCCACCAAAATGTCACGGAGGAACAGCCAAGAAAACAAAGAATAACTGGGGGGGAAACTGAAACGTTTAATGGGGCGAACTTGTGCCCAAAAATAAAAGGAAAACAAAAGATAACAACAGAAGAGAACAGAGCGTCGCGGGCGTCGAGATCGGCGTGATAGTAAAGTCGAACGCTGGGACGAAACTGACTCTGGCTCGCTCCGCGAAGCCCCTTATGTACACGCGTGAGCTTCTGGAATAATCGGCGCAGAAAGTTCGACGCGTAGAACATTCGCACCTCGAACAAGCACCAGGATTCTCGAATTTGCCAGAACACTAAATGCAGAGATAAACAAAAGACACGTCGCTCCCAGGAATCGAACCCTGGCTTTTCGCGTGAGAGGCAAGTACGATAACCGTTAGGCCACGCGCGCGCTGCCTACTTGACCAGCTGCGCGCGCGGCAATATTTTCATAGTAAAGTATTTTGTGTCACAATGCAACGACCTGGTGATTTTCAACACCCTTGGGTTAAATCATTACTCCTAACTTTCAAGCAATTCTCTTACATCTAAAACATGAGAGATTGAGAAGAAGCATGTAGAAGAAAGTGAGAAGAAAGGAGATGTGAAAAAAAGCGACTGACCGAATCGTCCTTAACGGGCCAACGCAGGACACCTGTCTGCGAGGAGCGCAGGCTTGGATGGTGTGTTACCTAACCTGAGAGTCCCTTCAAGGAAACCTACCCCGGGCTTGGTTCAATCACCAGGATCCCAATTTCATCGGACATGGGCACACCTCGCACAGCCAGGCATGCGAGTAGGTTTAAACCCACGGTGGGCTCGGGGTTCATGGTTAAGCCACTCGACAAACACATACAAGCGCACAACTCTCCCGTGGAGACACAACTTTGTAAAAAGGCATTCAGTACATGAAGTAGATACTGATCGAACCAAGCGTACAAAATGCACTTTAACTAAAAAAATAATAATGAAGGAACAGCTTAGACATATGTTAGACTTCCAAGTGCGGTTGTCTTTAATGTCAAATGTGTTTTACGTGCTCCAAGTGAACTAGAGAAAGTAGGGGTCTTTCAATGATATCATTTTAAAATAATAGGTTATATAATCATCGTAAATATACTCATGGCTATAAAGTAAAATATGCCCAAAAAATGAAAGCTGAGCTAAAGCATACGCAGCTTTCTTAACCCAAATAATAATGTTTTTGTTTAACTTGTCTTTCTAATTAAGTGGGACACCTCTCTCTCAGCTACAAATGGAATGTATTCATGTTAAACCTATAACCTAGTGCTAAATCTGAGTAATTCGTCTTCTGCAGCATGCCGGCTTGCTCTAAAGAAATTAGGTGCTCCCATCTCGGTCTCAAGAAAGTTAATTGTCAAAGCTAGTGCAACTAGGAGCCCTAGTCTAGCTTTAACAAAGTTTTTTTTCTTGAGGCCTTCCTTAGAAAGGCGGACTCAGTAACTTTCAAACAAACCAGTCAATAAATAGATAATGGACAAACAGAATCAAGATTAGACATTCGACTGAAACGAGTAGCTAAGTGATATAACAAATTTGATGATTGCTTAGGCGACCGTAACGTGCCAACTCGATAGCCCCCACCAAAAATGTTTGCATTGCATCAGTTGTCAAAGTAAACATGAAAAACATGCACAGTACGTAAAGGCATGTCATTGTACGTTGGTTCCCATATCAATCGTAGCTTTCGTCCCAATGGCACTGTGAGATGCCATGACGCAAAGTCGTATTGCGGTACCCTGGCCGACGCAGAAAAGGTGTCGCAGGAAGCACCACAGCACGCAACATACGAGTAGAAGTGGAAACCGTATATTGTTGCCATTTCACTGCAGCATCGGTTGTATGCAGTTTGAATGCTGTCGTGTTCTGCAAAGTGACTAAGAACACCATCATTGATATAGAAAATTGCGTGATATCATCATCTCAACTACAAACAAACAGAGCATTGCGAACAACGAGAATGATGCCTAGAAGCGGTGCTAAAACGCTGAAAGTTAGTTCACACTTTGATTTTGCTGTATAATTGGTGTGCCTTCGAGGTTCAGGAGATGAAGAGGAATTGCAACGGCCAGGATCCTCTGGGGTTACAACCACTACAAAGTAACCTAAGCAATGTAGAAGGTGTTAGCTGCGTTTCGTAATGGCACACTGTACCTGTTGTCAGACGCCCGTCACTCTATTCCTCGAGATGCGTGAGGAAGATGTGGGTAGGTAAGCACTGAGAGCCAGTCAAGCAGCACAGAAAGAGGACCTGGACGGGTGCATGGGCTAACTGAGCTTTGACGCCAAAGAGTCCTGAGCCAAGAAGGGTTTTGAGTGAAGCTATTGCAGGATGTACGAAGGAGAACCAGATAGGCCTTTCATAATGTCCCTCGCAAAAAAAGGTGCTGAAAGGCAGGAGGTAGACTTTCGGACGCAGTTTATCCTCGAAATTAGCTTTGGTAACTTTTCATAGTCCCGATTGTTGCTTGGGGTCGTGTGAAATGACAGCTCCGGCACGTTCTTGCCCACAGGTACCAGGACAAAAGTAAAAACAAAATACAGTAAAATGAATAAAATAACTCTCGAGATGGGCTTCTTCACGTAGTTCACATTGCTCACATCTTTTGTGCATAGGGAAGTGGCGCACCTTTGTGGTGATAGCTGGCAGTCGGTGATTGGGCTGGCATTATCAGTATACAGGAGGATATGCACCATGACACCTATCCAGGCAGGTCAGTAATGAAGATCTTGGCAAACACTATCTACTGGTACCCCGGTGTTGATGAAGACATTTAAAACCACGTAAGAAGGTGCAAGGCATGTGCCCAGTCCTGTTCAATGCCTCTAGTGCAGGTTCGGGTCAGGTGGCTGGAGGCCAAGCAATCCTGAACACTACTTCAAATAGATCAGGGGTCTCAAACACGCGGCCCGCGAGCCGCATGCGGCCAGCGACTTTGGACGTGGCCTGCAGACATCCCGCCGCTGCGAGCCCCCGTTCCGATGACTAGAGCGCGACATGCGCCATAGATAATAGTGTTATATCGTCGATTCATTTCTGCCCAAAAAGGAGCCCTTCTTATATAACGGTTTGACACATTTCACGCTACTGTTTTCTTCTGGACTAAGTATTGCTTCGTCTAAATACCTGATTCTCAGCCCTTTCTTATGTAAATCAACCGGAACGGCAATGCCGCCTGCTACAAGTACGATATCTTTGCTCAAGGAGGCACCTCGACCGGCTGCACGAACTCTCGCTCAACGGCAGTACCTGCTAAAGATGAAGGTATGATCTCAGGCATACCTTCATCCTAATGGGGGGGGGGGGGGGGGGGGGTATGGTCACAGAATACCTTCAAGTTCAAACATTTTCAAATAATGCTTCTATAAAAACCATCAGGAAAGCAAAAACTGCCGTATGATGATATTTTATGCTTGTTGAGCCTACACAACATGGCATGGACGGTGAGCTTGCTATCGTTATGTTGAAGACTGCCGGTGCGTTAATATTTTAGATATCATAACATCAAGTGTGCAGTAAAATGGTGAGCTTACAAAGAGCACAATGCCCCTTCTCAAGAAAATCACTTGGTGTCGCTGGGACAGTAGGCATGCTTTGCAATATGTACTCAACTGCTGCTTTTTGGTTTGTTGTTATTGTCCCCATAATTGCCACCCCCCCCCCCCTTAGGACCTCTACCTTTCTTGTGTGGTCTATCTAGCCCCCACACTCGAATGACTTTGAGACCACTGACATAGATTATGCCGTACCGATGGAGAGCTGCATAGTGCTGATCGTATACTCTACTCGGGCACAAAACGGATAGAAGTATCGGCGGAGATCACAGTGCAAGCCCAGTGAGACATATTCGGTCGATTTGGAGAGCCAAGGACACTGGTGTTTGACATCGAACTTCATTTTAATAGTACCGTTTTCAAACAGGTTTTGCGATGGTCATGTAGAACACTCCACCAGCATAGTGATGGTGGGGTGCTGTGTTAAACTTCGGGGACACCCGCAGTTCTACGGGTTAGCCGAGCGTGCGATATCTACAGTCAAGGTGGGCATTCGCAAGGTTAAGCCTAGCAACCTTGTAACCCGGCTTGCAAGCACTTCCCCTTTGTTGTTGAAATTCCGCTGCTGTAGAACCTAAAAAAAGTTAGGAATTACTCGTCTGAACTGTTGTTCGGCTACTGAATTTGGTCCCAGACTGATTTTTTTCTATTTGCTTTTTGACTCTTTTCCGCACGGAAGGCGCAACCGTCCCTTTGGTTCAGGACAGTCTGAATGGACGTGTAGTTTTGGCCTATGACCGCGGTGGATATTTGGAGATGTCTTCTAACTTGCTGATAGACGCACGACAACAGTAGACACCAAAAGAGGATAGCAACAACAGCATGCGGATCAGCTCTGGACGCGGTTTCCCAAAATGAATCGGCCTTCCTGTACTACTTATCTGACGGAAAGGTGACGATTCCGGTGGTTCGGTGGTTCGACGATTGGGCTGTTACTTAGAAGCAGGAGACACCCAGAAAGGGCCGGAAGACCGACCGGGTGATGGGGTGCACTGACGGGAGACGAGTAGTGGCCGGGGTCCGCAGCCAGCTCGGGCTCAGCCGGTGAAGAGGCAGACGTGTTTGACTTTAAGGTGTAGGTTTAATGAATCATATAGTAGAACGTCATAGCTGAAGAACAAGAACGGTAAAACTAGTAGCAAGCTCTGGCTTGAGCTAGCATCCATAATAGCCCTTATAGTGCCCGTGTCGACGCAACAAACTAGCAAAAGCAGATTACTACATTCTCTTTTCCTTGATATTTTAACAAAGTCCAAGAGAGACATTAAGGCTGAACAAAACACTACTACTCTCCCTTTCTTAATAATTTTATGACAGTGGCTGCAGGAAAAATACAATGAGAATAAAAAGAGAACACGCCACTTATCTTCCCAAACACACACGCAATGAAAGATAAATGGCGTAGAAAAAAAATGAGACGTTTAAAATTATCTGCAACGCGAAATCAGAGCGCAGCTCTTCAATAGGAGGAGGGGAGGGTACGGAGGGGAGGGTATGTCCCACCTCGTCCTCCGTGCAATTTAGATTGGTGTTGAGGTTACGTGACGCTAGTTTTTGCGCTAAATCTAGTGGAGTAACTGCATTTGTTCATGGGTATATGTAGCACGAAGTCATGTGAGGTTGTTTTCCGCCCTAAATTTAGCTAGGACAATTAATTGGTGTTGGGTGTCACGTGATGTCAGTTTCCCCGCTAATTATAGTGCAAAAACTAAATTTGTTCATGGGTGACGTGACACGAAGTCACCAAACGTCGTTTTCCCTGCTAAATTTTGCGGGGACACTGAATTGGTGTTGAGGTCACGTCGCGTAAAATTTCCCGCTAAATTTGGCAGAGAAACTGAATTTGTTCATAGGTGACGGGAAACGAGGTCATGTGATGTCGTTTTTCCCGTCAATTATAGCGGGGAAACCATATCGGTGTTTAGTTCACGTGGTTTCATTTTTCTCGCAAAATATAGCGGAGAAACTGAATTTCGTCATGGGTAACGTGACACAAAGTCACGTGATGTCATTTTCCCTGCCAAATTTAGCGGGAAAATTGACGTGACGTTAACTCAACACCAATGGAATTTCCCACTAAATTTAGCGGAGCGGTTACGCCGACGCCGCGAAACCCGGAAACGGGCGCCTAAGAGCTGTGCTCTAAAACGTCATTCCCGTGGAAAGTTCGTCACATCTAAGACGGTTGCAGTCGGAGAGAAATGTTGGCTCAACGGCTGCTCTTGAGGTGACCGGTGTTCATGATGAAAACGTTTTCTTAGAAGAAAACACGTAAATATTAAAAAAATATATTCACAGCACTGCCATTCAACGACAGCACCCGTCGTTAAAGGAGAAGGGGCCAAATCATCCGCGTACGGGCAGCCATTGGTGAAGGTTCGTGGCGTGTGCTGGGGTCCTATGCTACACGGTGGGACCAAGTCGGACCAAGGGCCGGGACACCGCCGCCTGCTACGATTGTTCAGCGCCGCGCCACTGACCAATCTCAGCAGACGGCGTTGTCCCGGTCCAATGGTCACTCCTGGTCTTGCCGTGTAGCATAGTGCACCTGGAGCGCGCCAGTCCTTCGCCACAGGGTCTCGAGCGAGGAGGCCAACGCAGACAGCAGCCATCTTGTAAACGACAACTTGTTGGGAGACCGGAGCCGGCCGGCCATCTTGCGCGCTGACTAGACAACATATTTTGACGCAATGAAATTTCGTAAAGTTCAAAACCGGGCATGGCAGAGCGACAGGCCGGATAGCAAATATCAGACGGTTTGAAAGGCCGCGTCTTGCAGGGCAGACGGCTAACCTGAACAATCACGAGCGTAGAACACTGTAAAAGCTTCAGGGGCTTATTTACTTCCCTAACAAAAAAACTGAACGATCACAAGTGCAAGAACTTCGTGAAAAAACCACACGGTCTTATTTTATGCCCTAAAAAATCTGAAGGGTAACAAGTGCTGGAACACTGTGAAGGACCTCAGGAGTTCATTTGCCGCCCTGAAAAAACTTAACAAGCACGAGTGCAAGAACATCGTGAAAAGTCATAGGCCCCTATTTTCTGCACTGAAACGAGTTCGAGACGCTAAGCGTTCAAACTAGTGACATACCAAAACCGATAAAAGAACGAAATAAAACGTCAAGACATTCGAAGCAAAGAAACGCCTTGGCTCAATCTGCCTTTATCAAAATCAAATTCCAGAAAGGCTAAAAAAAAAAAAAAATCTGAGATGCGCCAGTTCGCCAGCTCTTCGATTGAAAGGCAGAGCTATGATCTAAGCGAGATGCAGTCGGAAGAACGGGATGGGCCGAGAGGCTCAGACGACGCACCCAAATGTAGCAGCGGCCGACGCACCAAAATGAAGTAGCGTCCGGCGCAACACTCTCTAGTGAGATCTGACGCACCAAACTGTACTGATTGTCTGATGGAGAAGCGACGATGTTGGTGGTTCGATGGTTACACGATCAGGCTACCACATTATAGCAGGAGACATCCAGGAAGGGCCGGTAGAGTGGCCGGGCCGGGCTATGGAGTGTCCTGACGGGCGACAAGTAGTGGTAGGGGTCCGCGGCCAGCGGTACGATGCCGGCGACAAGGCAGAGGTGATTGATTTAGGTTTGGGCTTGATGAATCCTAGAGCAGACTTTCAGAACTACGAACACGAACGGTGAAAGAGGCGCGAGCTCGGGCTCGAGCTTGTGCTTATAATATCACAAATAGCACCCGTAACAACGCAACAAACTACTAAAAGCCAATTACTACACAGCTAAGATGTTCAACCAAAGTCCGAGATTGACGAACGACAGTATAGGCGAGAGGGTTACATATCTCTGAGCATGTTTACTACGTCAATGCTCGGTCTTTGTGTTCAATACGGTCAGAAATTCAATTAGTGATATTTTGTTTTAATAAAAAGCTGTACAATAAGATTTGGCAAAATAACTTCTTACCTCAGTTACGCAATCACTCACGCCAAATCAAGCGCACAGTCAGCGGGTTCATCTGTTCCAGCTCTAAGCTGGGGGGTGCGCTTGGAGTTTTTATCAGCTGGCACATTGTGCAAGACGCGACGTACTTCCGGGCATCACTTCTCAGTCCGGGTCATCACAATCTTTCTGAAGCCTTGCCGGCACAACTCCTCTGTGGTTTTTGTCAGTGCTAAAGCCCCTGCATCCTCACTTGCCTTTGCGGCAGCCGCTTGCGATCGGGTGCCGTTTAAGCGATGATCCCGCCGCTGCCACCAAGTGTTCCGTTTAACACAGGTAATCCTGTTTTAGTCATATTTCAGGCATTCGTCAATCCCCTGTAGTTTGCTTTATTTTTGTTTGTCACGTCGTCTTCTTTCATAGTGCCCGTTACAATATTATATAATTTAAAAAAATAGGCGATAATATGCAGAAATATTAAGTGAATTAAACATGTTGATCTGCCCCCTTTGGTTGTTTATATCTAAAATAACCCGACAGAATATTTCATCAAATCATCGGCCGATAGATCAAGGCTTCAGTGATGTTTCTCATCAATATCATTATTCTATATTCCAAAAACTTCGTGTTTTGTTTGAACTCTCATATAGGCGTTTTGCTCCCTTGCTTCAGTTAACACGGAGTTCTGAAAAGTTCATAAAACAGAGGCACAAAACCAAGCTACATGACACACTCGCCTTGTGTCGATACGTTGGCCGGGCACTTGTGTTTTGGGGCACTTTTTACAAACTTCTATATAAACCAATTGGCCCAACGAACGACTTCGCTCCCGTTTAAAGAGCTGACTCCACCGAACATGACTCCCTCAGACCTTGGTCGTGTGCGACTTTGTGTTACATAGCATAAGCATTCACGAGGAGGGGTGGCGGTTTCCCAAGTGTTCTTCTGAAACTCAGAATTGTGCACGACAAAAAAAAAAAAGAAAATATTATGGACATCCCATCACGCTTTCATCCTCTTAGAGTCAAATTAGGACAATGAAGAAATGTACGTTTCCATTATTGTAATTGCTCTCATCTCAAATCAATATTAAGGCTATTGTAAGAGGACTTAATGATATTGTTACGGTATCAACATGTGCAGGATTATTCTTTGTACCCCGGTTTGACAAGCTCAATGATTGTGTTCATGATATCAAAGAGAACACATTTAAATGCTAATTTGGTTAGCTACGTACTATCTGACACTAATGTATGCGCCTACCTTAGCTTGCTCTGACGTGCACACCCTCGCCGCCGCCCTCCCTACTTCGCAGTTGTATCAGCAGGTAACGCAGCACTTATCAAAGGCACCATTCTCCGCCGCTCGCGTTTCATTCGTGCCTAATACTACATTAATCTACACTCACATGATCGTCGATGTGTCTGATATGCCAATTAAGAAATTGTATACTAAATTTAATGTTCTTTATTTTAAATAAAGTTTCCTTGTGTTTACATACCGTCTTAAAACATGCTCTAGCTGCTAGAGAACATCATTAATCATTCAAAATCAACATCGTTACTTCCAAAACGACCGGAGTCATGTTTATTTTTGTCATTACTTGAGAATTAAAACAGCGCAAAGGACCATATAGCAGATCAGAGACAAGCACTGTGTCTGCGTCGTACTTGATCCGGTCTCTCGTCCTTTGGGCTATTCTAATCTTCAAGTGTTTACCAACTCGCCCACGCTTCAACGTTTAGCAACATCTCATGATATTTCTAAGTATTTTATACTGAAACTAATACCCCTTTTTTAATCGTATTTACTGAAGACCTTACAATTTCATTTACTTCCACCAGAAATTATGAATCTATGCTCTGGTTGACCACAAATATTCAAGCGTCACGACTTCTGAATTATAACACATTCGAAACCATTTTGTTTCAGGTAGCGCAGATATAATCCGGCTTGTTGAAGAACCTTGGGTGGCTTGTGTTGATAGTTCTAGCGAGTTGAAATGTGAGAATTCAAGAGGCACGCACTACTACTACAACCGAACGACTGGGAACTGCTCCATTGGTTTGGGAAGTGAATGCGCTGGAAGTTCCAACCATTTCGAGAATCAGTCGCAGTGCGTGGAATGGTGTAAAGGTACGTCTCCCAGAGCAATTGCTTTATTTAGTTTTTTGCAAAGTGTAGAATCTAGAAAAAATAAAACAGTTTATATATATATATATGTATATTGTCACGGATGAAGGCAACAAGACGATCAATATTGAACTGAAGATAAAAGTTTAATCGCCGTACTCGCGCCAAACCGAATAAAGAAAGAGCGTCAAGACAGCAGAAAGCGGGCGGCGATTCGGCAGAAAGCGAGAGCGAGATGACTCCACAAAATCCCGCGCAGCTCCTTATCTAGCGTGCGCCAGAATCTCGAAAATTTGACATAGAAGGTTGGAGCGTCGAGCGTGTGCGGAGAGAATGAAGATATACTTTGAAGAAAAAGAAAGTAGGACGAAATGATAATAGTTTGGTCCCAAGTAATGATACACAAGAAAACTCTAGAAGTCCGCGGCCGGAAGTTGCTTTCTCGGCCCCTCGCGCGGCATTATTCACCGTTTAAGAGCACATTGTCCAGATGCACCACGAAAGGAATACAAAAAATGGTTAAAAAAATATGGTGAGACAAAATAAACATGCAGCGTGGCAGTCCTAACGCGCGTAAAACGGCTTGAGTTGAGCTACGTGAACCAGTTCGGGTCGAGGCTGGCGGCATCCTGATGGTCGGGTTCCGTCGGAAAGTGCCTCGTAGTACAAGCCCCCAAGGGTCCGAAGTAGCGATTTAACAGTTTCTCCCTGAGGCCAAAGCCGCGATGGGGCGTCCACACCTACACCCTATTTTCGGGCTTGAACTCCACGTCGCGGATACGAAGGTTGTACCGGCCAGCGTCGACACGTTGCTGGACCTTTATCCGAAGGCTAGATAGCTGGCGTACCTCTACTGCCCGTTGGGTGTCCAGCTAACCGTCGTCCGTGCCATCGTCCGTCGGGTCTTGGGGGAGTATGGCGTCGAACATCGTCGTCACCTTGTAGCTTTCCACCAGCTGGAAAGGTGGAACACAAGTGGTTTTTTGAACCGCCGTGGTGTGCGGAAACGTGACACAGCGTAACACCTCATAACAAGACGGTGTGGTTAATAAGTTCCAGGCTTGCTTTCTTTTCAACAGATCTCTCTCTCTCTCTCTTTCTCCAAGTCTTGCGGTCCACACTCACGTACTTCAAGGTTATGTTGGCGATGGTGTTGTATAATCGCTCCGTCACCCCTTGTTCTGCGGGTGGTATGCCGTGGTTCGGCGGGATTCGGTGTGGCTCAGGCGGACCATCCCTTGTGTCAGTTGCGCCATGAACGATGATCCTCGGTTCATAATTATAACTCGGGGAGCGCCGTGTTAGAGGACAATAACCTCGACGACGAAGTTGGCTACTTCTACAGCGGTTCCCGACGGGAGTGCTTTTGTCTCGCCGTACAGGGTAAGAAAATCCGTTGTTTCGATTATCCAACGGTTTCCCTGAGTAGACGGCAGGAAAGGGCAGGGTGAATTCATTCCAATCTGCTGGAACGGTGCAGTCGGAGGAGCCATCAACTGCAGGAGGCCTGCCGGCCTTGTCGGCGGTTTCTTCAGTCGCTGGTTGTCGTGGCACGATCGTGTGTACAGGCCGACAGTCTTAAGGAGCTTGGGCCAGTAGTACTTCTCCCATATTCTCGCGAGAGTTTTGCTGTAGACAATGTGACCAGATGTTGGGTCGTCTCGGCAGGCTTGCAAGATTTCTTCTCGAATACTTGTAGAAATTAGCAGGAGCTACGTCAAGTCAATGTCCCCAAAGTTCTCTTTGTAGAGAATATCTCTTCG
Organism: Ixodes persulcatus; assembly: GCA_013358835.2. NCBI lineage: Eukaryota > Metazoa > Arthropoda > Arachnida > Ixodida > Ixodidae > Ixodes > Ixodes persulcatus. Next base: position 16,527 of record JABSTQ010004621.1, read on the forward strand.
GACGGCGAATGTTAGCAGGGCACGTGAGCAGCCTTGGGGAATCGTACCCCCTCGTCCCTCCAAGTGGTCGGTCAGTGCGTGCAGTTTATGATCGTGCCGCTGGAATGCTGTCATGCCGTTAACGTTCAATGCGCCAAGGAAGTGATCGTCGTCCGAGTCGTCTTTAGTGCAGCAGGTAGCTGACTCGACGGGGGCTTAGGACATGCAGTCCGCGTCGCTGTGCTCTCGGCCTGACTTGTAGACCACGGTCACATCGTACTCTTGCAGTCGTAGGCTTCATTGACGAGGCGTACCGATGAGTCCTTCAGGCTCTCTAAGCAGCATAGCGAGTGGTGGTTGTGACAACTCAAAAAGGGCTCCTGTATACGTGCGGGCGGAATGTAGTCATGGCTCAGACGACAGCAAGGCATTCCATCTCGGTCGTCGAGTAATTTCGTTCTGTGTTCGACAACGTCCGGCTAGCGCAGGCGATCGCGCGCTCTTTACTCTCTTGTCATTGGACCGGTACAACGCGGAGTCTTGTATTGCTGGCGTCTTTGTGAAGTTCTGGCTCGGATGACTAGTCGAAGTTGCCAAGAATGTGTGCCGACTTGAGCCGTCGCTTCTTGCTCTTTTTGGGCTTGTCCGGCAGAAGTCAAAATTTTGGGGGTTGGTCTTTGGTGCGGCGGCTTCCTCGGGTCACAATAGTCTCCTCGAACGGTCTTCTTGAACCGTGTACTGGGCTTGCGGTGCGAGGCCTCGTAGGGATATGCTTCATCGGCTGCGGTACCCCGTACCTCCACCAGAAAAGTCACGGATGAAGGTGACGAGACGATGAATACTGAACTGAAAATACAAATTTAATTGGCGACTTTGTGCCAAAAAAACAACAGCAACAAAAAACACGCCGAAGATATTTAAGACTGCTTACGCGTAGGAATGCGATAGCATTCCTACACGCAGCGTATTCTTACAAGCGGCGCGCAACGTGTCCCTTTTCCACACGGCGCTCCGGCGGTGACATCACGTTCCTCCACTGCGCAGGCGTGGCGAACCTCGCCGGCTTCACGACGACTTCCGTGACAAGTCATCTGCGATGTTGTGCTTTTCTTTGTGTTTTATTTTTGAGGCGCGTGTTTGATGACGTAGCATTATGACCATCTTTCGGGGACAGCGCCGATGGCTTTTCGCGTAATGGGACAAGTAAGGCTTCCACCTTAATAAAGAACGAGCGTCGAAACAGCAGAAAGCGGGCGGCGATTTGACGACGTAACAGACAGCGAGTGCGAGCCTTTCCGGACAAAGTCCCGCGCAGCCCCTCATGTAGCGCGCGTGAACATTTCGTAAATTCGGCCCAGAAGGTTCGAGCGTCGAGCGTTCGGTGTGAGAATGAACAGGCAGTTTCGAGAGCATGAAAGTAGGACGAAATAATAAATGTGACGTTCTGCGCAAGAATAAATACAAACCTTCTAGAAGTCCGCGGCCAAGCCTTGCCTGCTCGGCCCCGTGCCCAAAACTTAATAAATAAATAAATAGGTAAAGCATAAATAAATATATATATATATATATATATATATATATATATATATATATATATATATATATATATATATATATATATATATATATATATATATACGACGTTTCGAGCGGAGACCTGATGAACTGCGGTCCCCGCTCGAAACGTCGTAATAAACTTCGTATCAGTAACTCCGACAGTACGCATTTCTGACTTATTAACTTTTCCCGGTTCATTGTTTTATGTTTACCCACTGATCTCTATGACAATTGCTGGATCGCGTTTGCCTGCTCCGCGAATGAGGCCACTGGCGGCCATCTTTTTGGTAGAGTTATATTACCTCTAGCCAAGGTACAGCTGCTGCAGCCACTATCGTCCATCCATGGCTCCATGGCAGACAGCGTTGTGGCAGTTGTGGTGGCAGGCTTTATCAAAATAGCGTGGGTGATATTCCGTGATGGATTGAAATTGTTTGACGAAACATATTTTTGAAACCCTGGGGGAACGGTAGCCCGATCTTTGAGGACCCCGTGAAAGTTCTACGAAAGCGCAGCACCGGGAAAAGCAGCACGGCACGCATCGAAAGTCGCATCGAAAGAAAGAGCGAAAGCAGAGGCCGGTACGGAGTCTGCTTTCGATGCGAGCTGCGCTGCTTTCCCCCGGTGCTTCGCTTTCGTAGAACTTTCGCCGAGTCCTCAAAGATGAGGCTACCGTTCACGCCAGGTTTCAAGAATCTGCTTCGTCGAACAACTTCAATCAAACACGAAATATCACCCACGGTACTGTGTACTAGATCTACGACTATTTTATGGCAGCCTGCCGCCATTGCGCCGTCCGCCATATCACTATGATGCCTAGAGATGATATAACTCTACCAAAAAGATGGCCGACCGCGGCCGCATTCCCGTCCATAGGCGGAGCTGGTCAAACGCGAACCAGCAATTGTCATAGAGATCAGTGTGTTTACCTTACTTCACCTATTTATATATAGATATACAGGGTGTCATAAAAGAAAATTTACACTTTTTGTTTTTACCACAAAAGTAAACTAGGCATCGCAGAACGCTCATTCTCCGCCCAAAGGTAGCGCTAGAGGTCACAACCAGATGTCAAAGTTTCAGCCCGATCCGATACCTTATTCAAAAGTTATGCGTGATTTTTTGAAAATTTCAATGGGAAATGGCGGCCGACGGAGTTCTCAAATACATGGGGCTCTATTGCACAAGAAACCGAAAACGGTCAAAACTGGGCTCCATTTTCCCATTGCAATTTTCAGAAAATCACTTATAACTTTGGATTAAGTTACCGGATCGGGCTGAAACTTTGGCATCTGGCTGTGACCTCTAGAGCTACCTTCGGACGGAGAATGAGCGTTCGGGGATGAATAGTTTATTTTTGCGGTAAAAAAAAAAAAAAAAAAAAACCTGTAAATTTTCTTTTGTGACACCCTATATATATATATATATATATATATATATATATATATATATATATATATATATATATATATATATATATATAAATATATATAAAGTCAGATACGTACTTTCAGAGTTGCTATACTAGTAAATGCATTGTATATGCTACGACAGTTAGATGGCGTAGCATATAGATGTTACGCCTTCTAGATGGCACGAATAACTGTGAACTCTGTCGCTCGTAGGATTATGGTATTTAGTTTTACCAATGAAGTACTACGCTTCGATTCTTACATGCATGGGTTTTGAGACACCAAGGTTTGGCGTCATTACATTAGAAAAAATACTCAAACACTCGAGTAACGTGAATTGTGAGGCACATTATAATTTAAAACAGCATGCGCCGCAGAAGATGGTGATCTAGCGGTTGACAGGAATGCGCTCTCGACTTTTTGAGAGCATTCAGGTGTCTCTTCAAAATTTTATTGAAAATACCTTTTTCAGATAATTTAATATACATTTTTTTCTATTTGGCGAATAAACCTTTCCACAGAGGAACCATATATGAAAGCGTTTCAGCATGTCCATGTTGCGCGGCAAGCTCCGTAGGAAACTCCAGGTTCGCCATGCCTCGCGGCGGTGCATGACTTCTATACGCTGTAGAGTCCTAGCGGGAACAAAATGTCATGGGGTGCACAATATGAACTTAATTATTGTGGTAAGGAGTAGTCGTAATGCAGACATTATTTTTTTAATGTACGTTAAAATATGTAAACAAAGTAGGCATGTGCCAACCAAAAATTAAGACATGATTGATTTCCTGACTTTTAAGCCGGAATAAAATCCACTAACTGCTGCATTATCTAGTCGTCGAGGCGGCTAATGAATAAAACTTGATTGGTATAACGACTTTTATAGTCAGGGTGAGGAATTTGCAGAAAGATGCAATATTGCATCTTTCTGCAAATTTATTATAATTAATGAGGTTTATACCGAATGGTTGTATTCACAAACCGGGAAACCCACCCTATGGGGAACGGTTCTTTTTTCTGGTTGTGTTAAGCAATACCAAATGAATAAGTTATTCGTCTTAATAAAATCCAACCGAAGGTATTTGTAGCGAGGAGCGAAAAAAGAGCTACGGGCCTAGGAACCATATGGTTTCTAGTTTCAGTCATGTTGAGAACCCCAATGGGTTCGTCCAATATGCTGCGTGTTTTACTCTCTTGAAAAAAAAAAAAAAATACACGTTTTACAGGTGCACCGACACCACCGTGTTCACTGGACAAACATCCAGGACTAGGAAGAGCCTATCAAGAAGTTTGGGGCTTCGATGTCGATGAAGGAAACTGTACAAAGTTTGTCTATGGCAATATTGGGGGAAACGACAACAGATTTGACAGTTATGAAGAATGCAATAAAACATGCCCTGGTAAGCAGATTACATGCAATTGTACTTGTTAGCGTCCCTCACGCATTTTTAGAAAGCGAGTTTTAAGGACGTAGAAGGGACTAAAAAATGAACCCAAATACACACAAATTGAGAAAAAAATTGGAATGTTCTGCATATATAGTCATATTTTTTAACTCTAGAAGCAAAATTAGTCATGATGTTATTGCAGTCTCTTAAGCTCACTTGGGAGCTATTCGCTATTTGTATCATATTTCGGACGACTTGTGCAAGCGAGGTTTCTGAAACGCTGCATGGTATAAGCATTCGTCTGAAATATATATTTAGGAGACGCCAAATACGCGAAGCTGGCATGACATCAAAATGACAACCATTACAAGAGTCGTCAGCGACCCCTTATGTGTTGTCTAATACAACCCCTAAAAATAATACTTCGGCGGTAACGTATACCTCATGTGCTGTTAGTGGAAATCAGTTAAGGCATTTCCGCTGAAATATTTTAATGTCCTTAGGAATTAACCAAGATAAATTCATTCAGGGCTGCATTCACCCTACTGATCACAAGTGAATAGAAAACAAAAAAATTAATGCTAAGTTTTACTTTTGATTTCGTTGGAAATCATATTTGTTTTTATAAATATCAGTTGTTATCCAATCTTATGCATTGGTACTCGAGACTCAAGAGTATTTGGGTATTTAATGGTCAATGAATGTGAAAATGCCTAGTAATTAAGATGTCGGCGAGACATTTGAAATGACGTTTATATGAATTCAATAAAGCGTGTTTTATATACAGCTTACTTATCAAATATCTTCATATATCACTGTCACTTTTTAATACATTGAGATAAAACGTGAAGATATTACATATTATAGATGACAGGAAAACCACTACTACACAGATTTGGTTGATCCAAAAGAAAAACGAAACACATTTCTTTTGCTTAGTGATGCTTATAAAAATGCAGACGAATAATGTCAACTAAGCAACGTTAGAAGATGACAGGAAAACCAAAAGCAAAACGAAACACATTGTTTTTGCTTAGTGATGTTTCAAAAAAATGCGGACGAATATTGGAAACTAAGCTACGTTAGAACTACTGAGTTCCAAGAATGGTTCAGGTATTCGCAAAGCTGCCTATAAACGACATGTTGAAAACATTTTGCGGAAAAAAAAAAAATGTAAGATTTGGATGAAGCGCACCCTGTACGATTGCGGAAAATATTAGCCGAAACAATCCTTGGGACTTTAGCGTGCCTGCCAGTTTTAGAAAAAGCTGTCGCCTGATCTAAGAATGGAACGCCAAGGTCCGATACGTTAGACTTTAGACAAATTAAGTAATAATCGATCTGACGGAGACTGCAGGCGCATAAATTTACCGGATGGGATTTTTAAGCTCATATTGTCCGCGGGGGTATCTCATTAATAAAATACCAGTATGATATTTCTATTTTGTCTGCTAATATATTGTTTAGACGTGACAAACTGTCTAAATTTCCTTTAGTTTCACAAATAGTTTGCTATTCATTAAATAAAATAATATAATTTTGGACACCAGAATTTTTCATTTTGTCTAATAAATGTTTCTGTTTTACCCTTGTTTCCTCCAGCCAAGAATATCTACAGGAGAGAAACGTTCGACGAGCCAAAATAGTAAGATATGAAGCATCCGGTATGCGCTGAACTTTGTGTTAATTTGAAAATGGCGGTGATTCAACATATCGTTTTATTTTTTTTCTTCTGAGAGTTCAATAAACTCTATAAGCAAGATTAAAAAAACATGTTTTCAATACATTACAAAAATTTCTGAATTTTCTACTATTAATTTTATCAACATTTGCAACTACAACCTGATGTGATAAGCCCCATTTTCAGTGCTTCGTATTTCGGCGGGGAGGCAGTGTCCATTCTCAATGCATTCTTCGATAGGCCGTAGCTGCATGCTTCTCACCTATACACATTTTCAGTGGGTCGCTTCGGGCCCCCTGCGAGTTGCGAGTAAAATAAATAAAGACTGTAAAACCGTGACTAAAAAAGAATGATTTCCTCGATGACATATTGAGTAAATTATATATGATGGCAGTATGGCGAGGAGTGTTTTTGCTACGTCTCAAGCGTATTCTATAGATATGTTTTCGACTTGTGATGACAGCTGTTTCCCAACCTTTAAAAAGACCTATACATAGATATTTTACAATAACCAGACGCTATCTATGTCTTTAAATAAATGATGAAGCATATAAGACTGCCCACCACAATACGCAAAATTAAAAAAAAAATAAAGTAAATAAGAAAACCTTTTGAAACTTTTAGGATTCTTTCTAGTCGATCGTGTTACGGTGTACTGGTTTTTGTGCTTCAATAGACTATAAACACTGCATACAAAACTAACGGTCCTTTGGTGCGGGGAACGCATGGTTAAGAGAGAAAGATTTAAAAATATTTAAGATATATCCTACACTAAATTAACAAATAGCCTCTCTCTAGAAAAGAAGAATCTGTAATTACGCTACACCTTTGCTTTTTGGGTAATAGGAACCTGTACAAATGCAAGAATATGGCAACCAAGCACTTGTCAAATTTCGGGCTCAGGCTATCCTGTCGAACGTCTTCTTAGCACCTCGCTCCGGCTCACTTCCTCGGGCTGATTCCCCGGCTGCACACGTGGTTGTCCTGCAGAGTGGGAAGTCTACATCGAGTTTAGGGTTGTGTTTCATGGGTGCACCCTCATGCGACGCAGCTCCCGTTCGTGTTGAGGTTTTACATTATAGAACCGAGGAAAACCCACAGCTCTGATGACTGCTGCCGGAACCAACATCTTGGTTTGTACATGTCACTTTTTCGCCATGTGCAAGACTTCGGAGCGACCTGGCATTGCGATCGTAATACCTCAGCTGCTTCTCCCAGATAAGGCGTAGACATTTCTGGACCTCTTCCGGTTGAATGATGCTTTGCTCCAGGAGACTTGCGGGAACTGTTAAGAGTGTCCTTGCCTTCCGCCCCATCATCCGCTCCACAAGATACTTGAGATATTGTTAGGAGCAGTGTTGCGCCATTTGAGTCACGGGGTAAGGTACTCAACCCCACCGTAGGAGTACTTTCACATGAGCTTTTTCTTTGCTTGCGTAGCGCGTTTACCATCCCGTTTGAGCGAAGATAGCAAGGGCTGGACTGCGTGTCAGTGGAAACCATCTTGCGCAGGAAGTTTGCAAACTGCTAACTGTTGAGCGGTGAACCGTCATCGCTGCACAGAGTTTTTGGCAGGCCGTGCACACGCGAAGATCGTTGCACAGATGAAAATTACTCAGCTTGCTGTCGAGCGGTCAGGTAATCTAACTTCGAAAGAAAACGACTAAAAGCCAACCACAAGGGAACTTATTTGTCATTCTGGTAGCACAAGCCGATACCGACCGTCTTTCATGACAGGCCAGGAAGTTTATGACAAAGCAATGGGAAATTCACGTTCTTGATTTATACCTTTGACATTTGGCGAAACTCTTCGCCCATTGCTCAATGTCATTTGCTATACTAGGTAAAGAAAACGCGGTTCTTTCTCATGCCTGTATTTTTCCTTTTCTTAATATGTGAGGTGCAGCTTGGTGAGCTCATCCCGTAGTTGCCTAGTGGGGACGACGAGCCTTTAGCTTCGAAGCAGGAGTCCGTCCCGGATGTATATTTTGTCGCGGTAGTTCTAGTTGGCTCGAATACTTGCTGGAACCTATCTGTAGGTCTCCGGCCACACTCCACTTGCGTACTCCCGCGGCATGGTCATCTCCGTATCTCCGTGCTTGTTTTGCAAAATGTCGCTTGGGCGTTTGTGCAAAATAGACAGTCATTTGATTACGTTCACGTCGAGATGTTAGTCTTCCCCTGGCATGGGCGAGTCATTTGGAAACTTGTATGAGGCGTCCAATAGAAACAGTTCTCTGATAAGTTTTTACTTGGCCACGATTGCGTACCTCGGCAAGTTCGGTGAGGAACCGTGCAACGTCACGGTTGCTCGGCCGCCTTTATGGCGGGCACTCTTCATGACGGGCCGATCCCAGAGACGACTTGGGAAGACGTGAACAGTTATCCACACTGCATGAAACTGCATAGGTTTAGTGCACCATACCACACTGTAAGCACGACTCCTACAGTTCCTTCTTTGTTAACACAACCATTGAGTACAATGAGATAATTGACAACGCCAGCATCCCAGGCAGCACAGACACGTTGAAAAGACGTCAAAAGAGCGTCGATGACGTCAGGAACCACATATCGAAAGAACGTCGAAAGTCTGAACGTCAGGTCCCTTCGACGTAATATGGAAACGCTAATGTCTGAAAAAAGCGTGGATTTTACGTCGACATAACGTCCCACTTAACGACCTTAGAACGTCGAGTGCACGTCTGAATTGGACGGAATGCGATGTGATAACGTTATATAAACTTTGACACAATGTCCCATTTAACGACTCTAAAACGTCGAGTATACGTTTAAACTTAACGGGATGTGAATTGAGAACTTTATATTAACGACACCGTAACGTCTCATTAACCGACATAAAATGTCGAGCGCACGTCTGTGATAACGTTATGTCAACGTTGAAATAATGTTCCATTTTACGGCCATAAAACGTCTAGCATACGTCGAGACTGGACGGGACGCGTATTGTGAGACCCCCCCCCCCCCCCCCCCCGGGCAGAGCCCCGCGAGAGAGAAAAGAAGGAGGGAGAGGAGGAAAGGGAGGAGAGAAGAATAACGCGATTGGCTGGCGCAGTCACGTGGTACGCCTGCGCTCCGGGCTCTTCTAAGCTGCGTGCAGCCCCCCTCCCCCCGCTACCGCCGTGGAGCAGACGCCCTGCCGTCTTGGAGTACTCCACGCCCCAGTCGAAAAAGTGCATTGGTGCAGTGCTAGATATTGGAAGATATCGTTGGTGTGAAACTGGATAACATACGCGCGCAGGTCTCAATGCTGACTGGGCAACTGCGCTACGGCCGCTTTATGCTTTCTGCTGTAACGTTCACGTACGCCAGGACGGAAGGGTGTGTTTAGGCCTAAGGACCCGCGACCGCTGCCTGCGTTCCGAAGTTATTTACGGCCTGGAAGTAAACCCAGCTCGTTTGTCTATCGCTAAAACGTCCAGTGTAGCTAATGGTTGTTTTCATTCGCTCGACGCGCCGCTGCGGTGTTGTGTAGTCTGCCCTCGCCGCTTGGCAGCATTATTCACGGGTGTCACGTCGTTCGCCCATTGCTGGCCTCAACAGGAATCGCGCCAGGTACGTATGTGAGACGCCAACGGAGCACGAGCGGTGATCTGGACCGCGAGTGCACGTGTGAATTGTGCTTTGCATATACACCGTCACGCCTCTGCAAGAAACAATCGCGCTCCCCGCAACTAGTCGAAATGGAGAAGTGCATTGTCAAGCCTTCGGCCAGTTTTTTTTTGTGCTCCACTGGCAAAGGTACTAAAGCGTGAACGCAGCTGCTTCGACCAGTGCTTTTTTTGCGCGAGCACTCGAGGGGCTGAAGCATGTCCGCGGGCAGCGTGCACGCACTCGTATACACACAGTGGGGTGACGCGAAGTGTGATTGTTTTACAAATTTAGCGAAGGCAGCGGGCAGTGAGAAAATATTCCACAAGCGCCGACTGGCCATTTACTGTCATCGTCCTCACCTGCAGCGACGACTGGGCACGTGTGTGAATGAATTGGTTGATGTCAAGGGTTTTCCTTGCTGTGCTTACCAGTTAGCCCCTGCAATGTGATATGCACACATGCCCACTGTTATGTGTACGCATGCTGCAGACAGCAAATGTCAGATTTGTCCTAGCTATGCTCACCTCAGAATATCTGCAAAGGATCGTATTCACAAATGTCCGCAAGCCTCCGATAGCTTCACCCGAGTGACTTGGAGCCTGTGCTAGACACAGTGAGAGGGCTGGCTTTGCCTGCCTGACCTCCATCTTTCTTTGCGACTACAGAAAGCTGGCCAAACTGGCACCAGGCACTGGTGAATAGGTAGTCTAGACATAAAGGGAAACCGAACCCAGCTAGTGTGAACTTTGCTTCAGCAACAAGGTTTCAAAATGCAGCCGCAAAAACATGCACTGCATGTTGGGCATAGTTTTAAACATTGCCGTTGAGGTTTCCTTTTCCAGCAGCTATGAAAATAAGCACTCTCATCTCGGTTTGTCCTCTTTTCCAAACTTGGTGTTGTTAACCACTTGCGAGGTTCCATCAACCCAAATTTCCACTACAGAATACCGACACTTCTGGCTGCACGACCTCCCCTGGGCCATGTGCAGTCAATTATGGAATGCCAAATTTTTCTGAAACCAGTAGGGAAAATATACGAGGCAAGACATTCTCAGATGATCAGCATGGTCGACTATATATGCAGCAGACCCGGCAATAAAACTCCCTGCACACAACTTTACAAATCCATCCATTTATTTCAGGCACATTGCACTTGCGAGCAGGCACGCACAAAAGCAAGTTTACATCAGGAGCACTGGCAGTGCAACACAAGGTGCGGAAAAACACCCAACAAAAAATATGAAGAAAGCGTAACGAAAAAATAATGGTTATCTCATGATTGAAGACGGCAACAGAAACAAGTTTGTCGTGATTCATGTATGTGCACCACACAGCAAACAGCGTCGTGACACAACAGGAAGGGCACAAAAAGTGCATTAAAAACAAATCGCAATAAGGAAACAGCCTGCACTCTATGCAACCAAAAAAAAAAAAAGGACGAAAAGGAGAGCTGGCTCAACAGCTGCCCAATAGCCTCTCTTTGGTTTTTGGTCATCATCGGGGGCATGTCCCTCCACGCTTCTGGCTTCACCCCTGGTGGCCTCATGTCGCCTCCAGAACCTTCCTACTTCCATGGACAAAAAGGACACCCTTGGGGTCTGTTGTAAAATAAAAAGATGAGAACTTGGAGAGGCCCGAGCGGGGAAGAAAGAGCGGCAAACGACTTCGAGGACGAGCCGAGACCGAGGAACCAGCCCCTTTCCAGGAAACCGCGAAGAGGGACGGGGAGCCGCGGGGAAAGCACGCCCCACCGTGGGGTCATAAATGACCCTCTTGGACCGACGCTTGGTGCGGGCCACTTCTCCTTTCTTGTTCAAACGACGGTCGAAGGCGGACGTGCCTTCGCTCGCTTTACTCAAATCAGTTTCCACTAGAAATAAACCATGTTCTGTTACACTAAAAAACGAGTCCTTTCCCTAATTCCACACTGTTAAAACGTTGCTGCCGAAACCCGGGAATGAAAAAAAGTAGGACATGACTTCAACGCAGAACATTCAACGACACAAGAGGGAATACGACGAACGAGAAGAAGGCAGGAGCCATCTTGGATAGCCATCTTGGATTTGCCAACGGCTGAGGCAACGAGAAGAAGGCAGGAGCCATCTTGGATTTGCCAACGGCTGAGGCAACGAGCTCCGGACCATATAACGACTCAAGGGGAAACGAACTGCCCTGCGAACACATGTGACCAAACTCCTTTCTGAAATTGATTCGTACATCAAAAGCAATAAAAAACGAAAAGAACCTCAGCATCTCCTCCGCAAGGCTTGGCGCACTCCAAGCCCAACTGAATGAGGTGGACACCGCCATCGAGCCACTGGTGCCGGAAGGAGAAGCCGATCAAAACTTCGTGCGAACAATTGAATACAATGATCGGGTCGTCACCTGTATTGCAACGCTTCAGGAAGAGTTGAATGAAGTCCATGCAAGGGCACCACGAAATTTGGATTCATCGGCGATGCACAACAACGGAAACGCGACGACTGCCTGCCGAGTGAAGCTCCCGAAGCTCGAGCTGCACAAGTTTGACGGCAAAAGTATCTCCTGGCAAGAGTTCTGGGAGCAGTTCGAGCAAGTAATACAGACCAACGATCCGCTAATGACCTTGGACAAGTTCGATACCTCAGGGCTGCGGTGACCGGCGAGGCGTCAATGCCATCAGGGGTTTGCCTCCCACATCACGGTGCTACGAGGACGCGTTGCTTCTGCTGAAGAAACGCTTCGGAAATGAGGACATCCTCGTTCAGACACACATGCGGAAGCTCCTAGATCTACAGCCAGTGCGAGACGCCGACGACGTTCGGGGTCTCCGTCGACTCTACGACACCATCATCTCCCATCTCCGAGGACTGGAGGCACTCGGACAGAAGAATCAGACCTTCGGTGCTCTTCTGTTTCCAGTGGTTCAGCGTGCACTGCCAAAAGAAATCCTGCTGGATTTTAACAGAACGATCGTGAATGAGCAGGCATCGGACATGTCGACGCTTCAGCTGGTGGGATGTCCACGAGATTCGAGGACTCTCAGGAATGGCCGACGGAGACAAGCACCACTGAACGAGGTATTGTGCCACTACTCTCGCGGCTGCTTGCCTTTTTGAGAGTCGAAGTCAAGAGCCGTGAGAACCTAGCTGCACAACAAGCTATGGACATGAGGCAACAGCCGCGTGGATTAAGGGCAGAGAAGAAGGGAAGTCCAGGAGAACGCTATCAATCATCCGCAGCATTACTGCATCAATCAACGAAACCTGATAGCTGTTTCTTGTGCAAAGAAAAAAACCACGCGACAGCTGCCTGCCCTGCTGACATTTCAATCGAAGAGAAGAAAAGACTGCTACGTTTGGAGAGACGATGCTTCCGTTGCACGAAACCTGATCACCGCTCGAATGAATGCAGATGCAGCATGCAATGCACTAAGTGTTCGAGACGTCATGCGACAACGATGTGCGACCCAGGCTACACGCCAACCAAGGCAGAAGCAAACCGAAATGCGATAACGAGCGCTCCAGTGAATCTGGAAGTGCACAAGCGGAGCTTCCGGGCCAGCTGTCCTTCTCCAGACTGCAACGATCTGGTGTGCAGGAGAAACCAACAAGACGTTCGTCCGAGCTCTCTTGGACGGAGGGAGCCAACGTTCGTTCATTACAAAGAATGCATCTGAACGTCTCGAGTGCAAGATCTTGGGAGAGGAGACACTGACCTGTCGGAGTAACCGGCGGACACCAATCAGAACAAGTATTTAACAGTGCACTGGTTTCATTAACGGCACAAAATGGCAAGATACATAAGCTCAAAGCTCTTGAAACGGACGTGATATGCGATCAGAAGATCCCTATCCCCGAACCCAAGCTGATGAAACTACGTGGGCAATTGAAGATGGCCGACTCGACTAACAACAAGCAATGCGGTGATATTAGCCTTCTCATCGACTCGGAGGACTACTGGGACCTTGTGACGGGGAAATCCAAACCACTAAAAGAGAAACTAAGAGCGGTCAAGACCGCATTCGGATGGAGTATCCAAGGTCCCGTGAGAGCAAACAGTTCACGACATACATTGTACGCAAACGATCGCCCTCAAGACATACGTGGCAGAGGCTGAAGCAACAGACTGCTTGGAGCGGTTTTGAACACTGGAGTCAATCGGAGTGACTGAAGACAAAAGAGATAACTCGGCAAAACAACGGCAGCTAGACTCCTTCAAGGAGAGCATCAAACGAGTTGGTTCCCGATACGAAGTTGCTCTTCCCTGGAAACCAAACGTGAATCTCGACGACAACAGGGAAATGTCAGAAAAACGACTGACCCAGCTGACAAACCGTCTCCAAAAAACGCTGGGCCTGCTTCGGGAGTACGAGGCTGTAATGAGACAGTACTGTTCGGAAGGAATGGCGGAGCCAGGTAACGAGGAACGACGTCGACGAGCAGAAGCCGACCTACTACATGCTACATCAAGCGGTGCTCCGAGAGTCAAGCGGTAAGGCGAGGTTGCGCGTCGTGTTTGACGCTTCATCGCATGGCAACAAGTCGAAATCACTAAACCAAAACCTTGAAAGCGGACCTAACTTGATTGCTGACCTCGTTGGTTTGCTACTCAACTTCAGAAGCCACAGGATCGCGTTGGTGGAAAGAAGGATGATTCAGATCCTTCAGGCAACGAGCTCCACTGCAGTTCCCTCAGTGCTGAACATTGAACGCTACAGCGATGCAGCACGCCTCTTTTGGATGACAGCGTGGATTCTGCGCTATGTCGGCAAGCTACGGCATGTAAGCAGTAACACCGGTCAACTTACAGCCATCGAACTGGATCGGGCCGAAAAATACTAGATAAGTCACACACAGCAGGAAGAGCTTCAACGAGAAATCGAGAGTATGCAAAGAGGAAAGCGTCTTCCTTCGGACTCGCCTTTACGAGACATCCCAGTGCACATTGGCGATAACGGCATTCTCCGTGTCACCGGTAGGCTTCAACAGAGTGACAAGCCGTACTCTGAACGACACCCCAGCGTATTCACAGGCAGACATCGCTTGGGAGAACTGCTCGTCCGACAGTCGCATCGTCAGGTGCTACACGGGGGAGTTCGGGACACCCTGGTCCAGCTCAGAGAGAGGTACTGGGTGGTGCGAGCGCGGGGTCACCTCTGTCGCCGTCCGGCAATAGAGGTGACCGCTTCGCTTCCACAAGACCGAGTGACACGGGCTCAACCCTTCGGAGCCAGTGGCGTCGACTTTGTAGGACCACTGTTGGTAAAGGGAGAAAACGGACTGCACAAGTCCTATGTGACTTTGTTTACTTGTGCCGTAACGAGAGTGATTCACTTCGAGCTCGTCAGAGATATTTTCACCAAGTCATTTTTGATGGCGCTCAGACGTTTCATCTCGCGAAGAGGTGTCCCTCGGACCATTTACAGCGATGACGCACTCTCATTCAAGAAAGCCAACAGAGACCTCCAACAACTATGTTGCGCATTTGTGATCCCGAGGTCCTTGGTTACGTTACCAATGTGCGAATCAAGTGGAAATTCATCGTCGAGCGTGCCCCATGGTGAGGCGGGTTCTACGAGCGCCTCGTCGGATCAACGAAGCTCTCACTAAAGAAAGCGATTGGTGCTAGATGTTTAAAGTTCGACAAAATGGGCAACAACACTGACCGAGATTGAGGCGGTATTCAACTCGAGACCGCTTACTCACGTCTACGACGAACCCGGAGAGCCCGAGCCACTCTGTCCGTCTTTCTTTTTGACGGGCAGACGACTGACGACGCTGCCAAGCATAGGGAGGAAAGATGTCGAAGGTGTTCATACCGACCTCCGCAGGTTTTGGACCCACCGACATATGACAACGGAAGCCTTCTGGCGCCGATGGAGCCAAGAGTACCTGGCGGAACTGAGGAACGTGCAAAGCCAGAAACAATGCCAAGGAAAACTGCTGGAAGGGGGTGATCTGGTTCTTCTTCGCGACGGCCTGCAACCCCGACAGCAGTGGAGACTCGCTAGGATCCAGCAGGTGTTTCCGGGAAGAGACGGCAAAGTACAATCATGCCTGCTCAAGATGCCCGGAGGGTCAACGCTCAAAAGACCTATACAGTTATTGTACCCTCTTGAGGTCGCATAATGGGACAAAAAATGACGCTGTCATTTTGGAAGGGGGGGGGGAATGTGTTGTAAAATAAAAAGAAGAGAACTTGGAGATGCCCGAGCAGGGAAGAAAGAGCGGCAAACGACTTCGAGGACGAGCCGAGACCGAGGCACCAGCCCCTTTCCAGGAAACTGCGAAGAGGGACGGGGAGCCACGGGGAGAGCGCGCCCCACCATGGGGTCATAAATGACGAGCCCTCCCACTTGGACCAACGCTTGGTGCGGGCCACTTCTCCCTTCTTGTTCGAACGACGGTCAAAGGCGGACATGCCTTCGCTTGCTTTAATCAAAACAGTTTTCACTAGAAATAAACCATATTCTGTTACACTAAAAAACGAGTCCTCTCCCTAATTCCACAGGGGCGTTCCCACTGACCGCGACCTCTACTTTTGGCTTCACTTGGGATTTTCTTGTTTGGCTGGCTTGAGCCGGTATGTCGCCGCCTATTTCTTGCTATTTTCATAGTTGTCACCATTACTGATATCAATGAGTATGCATTATTTAACCAGATTCTAGAGCAGATTCCGTTCCCGCAAGTGTGGGAAGCATTGTTTCATAATTTATGATAACGCACCAGTAAAACATATTATACCCTATTGGAAAAACGCACACGAAACATACCTGCTGCTTGTACAGTTCTGGTATGACGCCACCATAATTTCTTGTTATTATGTATGCAGCTAGTTTGGTTTGTCGTTCTGCATAACTGGAGATACCGGCACCGCTATCACTAAGCGTCTGTCTATACTGGCAGCCAGTTTGTTTGCCGATATGATTCGGTGCGGCTGGTATGATTTTGCGTCCGATGACGTAAGCGACCGCCATCTTTCCATCTCAACGCTTATACCTCAAGACCACCGGTATCACAAAATCATACATGCAGAAAGGCGACCGCCATCTTCCAACAAACGTCCAACATTTACCACCGGTATCGTTAAATATACCATACATGTCCGAACGGAACATAGACCGACGTTGAGCTCACACGAATTCCTCTGTCAACTCTTCAGGGCGACGTCTTGGGGCGACTGTCTCGAATAATGTGTACCACAAGTATTCGACAGCCGCTCCAACCGTACCGCATAGCAAAGCCAACGTGCACGGCAACAGACCGATCGTGACACCAAGCCGAGCGCATCACCGATCGACAGCGGCAAACTGCCCGTTGTGCGTACCATGAAGCGTCACTCGTACTCGGCCAACTCGGCGTCTTTTTGGGGCTCCGTCGCCGCAACCGCCGCAACTATCCGCAAACCCACCACCCCGCAACCGAGAGCCGGCGTCGGCGAAAGGCGAAACCGAAACGTACAGCTTCCGCCCAGTGGCTGCCGCGGCTCCCCGGCTCGCCTAGTTTCCCGGCTTCGGCTTGGCCGCTTCCTATCGTCGCGGAGAAGGTGAACTGCGCAGCGGCAGGAGGGTCGTCGGCTCGCTTTACGTTTCACAAGACAGATGTTTTCCGGTCCTTTTCTGGCGCGACTCTGGTTCTCAACTCGACGGCGCCTCTCATAGTTCAACCAGGCGTGGTCAGCCTGGGTCAGTGCAACGCGGCTGGCTTGCCTCGTCCGATCGCCGGAGACTTCGTAGTTCGCCCGTTAGGCTTAGGATCCGAAGGTGTTTGTCTTTCCGTGAAGCGGTAAGTGAATCTCGTCCCGTTTTCGTTCTACTTTTAAATTATGTAGGTGCGCTTCAGT
>JABSTQ010004622.1:0-45828 GCA_013358835.2 Ixodes persulcatus
ACTATACTTTCGTTTCACCTTATGTTGGCTAGAAGCGCGACCGCATAGCGTTGGCAGCTGCTCTTAAATCACGAGAGCTTGTGCCGCCGAGATGTGCCCCAGAGCAAGAAGCTCGCGCTTGTAGCCTTTCCTGCGGTACATCGTAAGGTGAAACAGAGTATACTCCTGGTTCGAGGCTAGACTCTGTTTCACTTTGTGTCGTACCGCAGGAAAGGCTACAAGCGCGAGCTCCTTGCTCTAGGGCACATCTCGGCGGCACAAGCTCTCGTTACAGTGTACTCTCGTGGACCAAGGGCAGCTGCCATCGTTATGAGCTCGCGCTTCTAGCCTTCACTGCTGTACAACATAAGGTGAAACGGAGTGTAGCTCCGAACACGATCTGGTCGCTCGCTCCCCGCGGAAAGAGCCAATACCACCTAGAACACAAGGCCTGCGCGTTTCCTCCTCTAAACGTCATCACTAGTAGATCCCCTCAGCGCCCCCTAGGTAGCCCGGATGAGCACCGTCGTCTGCTACATCATCTGCGACATCGTCTGCTCCATCGCCTGCTTCAGTGGTTTGTGCAGCAGATAATGAAACAGATGCTCACGCCGAGTGTCTGTCGCTATAGCATACGATGAAGTTAGACGTTCACGTGGAGCGTCAAATGCATGAGTGAAAATGCCTTACTGCTGTGCGAAGGGCTGCAAAGCCCTTCGCTGGACGCTGGACGCTGGACGCTGGCACTGGACGCCATTTTCAAGGGCGCTGTTTATACTCCGGGTCGCTGCTTTGAAGCGTTCTTCCGCAGAACGAGCGCGCGCGCTAGAAATGCTCGTCTCAAAGCCAGGAGCGCGAGCTAGCTCGCGCTTGTGGCCGAGGGAGTGTTCGCGTGCGCGTTGCAAATGAACTGGAAGCTCGCAATCAGCTCGCGCTCAGCAGTCACGCACACAGCTGTGGCAGCAGGTGAATGCGACGTAGTTGCGACGCGGCCCATACTCTCGTCAAGCTTCAGCCTGTTTGCCGCTTGGGGCGGGTCGGGGATCTACTAACGAAACGTCATGCGCAGGCCTTGTATTCTAGGTGGTATTGAAAGAGCGGCCAGAGTCACCACCTAAATGTATTTCTTCCACCGTGCTCTAGCCCCACAAACACCACAAAAATAAAATTTGTGCACGCGCCACAAACAAAAAAAACGGTTTAGAAAATTTGTTTTGTCAATGTTAGAGCACTAGCGGTGTTGCATCTAAACTCGAGTGTAAAGTGCTCGCGCGTCCCGGCTTGGCAGGCTTTTGTTACAGTTTCTAGCAAGCCGGCCCTGGTCATCTGCAGCGAGGAAGGTGCTATTCTGGTGTGATTTTATTGGTGGTCGTTGTTTCTGCTTGTTATAATCTGCTTTCCCGGTTTTAAGAAGACAACCATAGTATTTCAAACAACCGCATTCTCGGAAAAAGAAATATGTTTTGTGATGACAAGCACCGAGTATAATTCTCGCAAACGAGCGCAATTTTACTGTCAACCCAGCAAACATTACTACTTCACTGCGTGCCAGCAGGTCCAAGCTACCCAAGCAGGTGAGCAGGCCCGATGAAAAAGCAGCTCTCGGCTATTTCCGCCGCGCGGCGGCGCAACGCGCGTGGTGACCTATTTGTTTAATGCGCTTTTAGTGAAATAGCATCCTTTAGCTACTTCACCCTGATTTCGCGATGCGGTCGGCATCTGGCCTCGTAACAAACGAAGAAGTTAAATTCGCGCCGCGCGTCAGTACGCATTCACGCCCAACCTACGAAGCAATCGCTCAATTTCGAAGTGGCTCGCTAACGTAAATCAGTCCGTCGTAAACTATTCATAAAAGAAAGTGTTTATTCAAAATTTGCGTTGCCAATTTTTTTTCTCACTCCTTTTTGGTGAATGAAAAAGACTGAGAAGAGCCCTGCGCGCCAAAACGTTTGGAGGCCATGGCACTACGCAGTTCTGAAAATTTCAGATAATCGTCTATTCTTCATGTCAAAACTATCTGCCCCGCGACAAACGCGGGAACGCACTCGTGTAAACCTGAAGTCACTGGATCCTGGGAAAGTAGCGCCATTGACTTCCCTACCTTCTAGCCGGACACAAGCAGATACTAACATACATACGACCAAAACCTCGCAAGGCGATTGGCTAACCTCTCTACGTTGCCATGAAAATCGCCATCTCGGTCCATTCAAATCTTCGAAGCTTCCAGAGGGTCGTTCTAAACCAGTCGCGCCAAGGTCACCATAGAACGTCATCGTACTGGCAGCGTTCCTCGGTAATAGAAGCGCCTTTTTTGTATGCAATTAACTTATGAATCATGCCCATTTCCATGGATCTCTTAAAATTTTATTCTTCTTTTTGCGTATTTCAAAACAGTAAAATTATTTTTCAGTGCCTCCAAGCCCAGACACAGCATGTAATGGTGGTACGACGATGTACGCTTGTTTCGCCGGTGTGTGGATAGCAAAATCTCGGTATACAAGAAACGTCCCCATAAAGCTACCCGTCACCAGCGAATTTAGATCGGCTCACCAAGAACGGAAAGGTCAAGGAGAAACTGCTCAATTTCGCAGACCAAGATGGCGACCATACGGGGAGCTTGGCGCTACTTTCCGAGGATCCAGTGACTTTATGTAAACCTAGATCAGCATACTGCTGATCTAGGTTTACACGCCTGTGCATCTGTCTGCATTAGAGACTTGTAAAAGTAGTGTACATTTTTTCTTTTTTTTTTTTTATGCGCAGGTTTGCTTGAATTTTGAATGGCAGAACTTCCGCTATGCGGTACGCATACTGGAAGGTCTGCCATTCAAGAGGGTGGTGCGGCGAGGTCAGGTGCGGACCTCGGCTCTTTCGCCGTGTTTTCCAATGGCCGAAACGAGAAGAAAACATTTTCAGCCTTTTCACTCTGGTGAAGAAGGAAGACCAGCGGAGCTGTACAATGGAAAGTAATGGCCGGCCGCAAGTCGGCAAGCCAGAGTGGAAAGGCTGCCGCCATCTACGAGCGACGGCGGCAACCAGATACGTGGCTTGCCGCCGTCGCTCATAGATGGCGGTAGGTGTCCAGAGTTCGGTGTCTTCATTTCTTTGCGGGGGACACAATCCTGGGGAAACTATAGACCTTAACAGCTCCGCTGTAAAAGATTTTAAAATAAGGATTTAACGCATATGGTTGACTTTCTGCAGCACCCAATATTTCGGCAAGCCTTACATGAAAAACATTTTTTTGGCTGCGGCTGTTTCTTTTTTTTTTTTTTTTTGGGGGGGGGGGGGCACATGGGGCTAAAATATCAAACTGCCAAAGGGCATCCCAGAAGTAAACATGTTTCTTACTTAATGCCTTCGAAAGAATGAGAGAAATGAACTGGAAACGCTTACCTGTAATCGGAATGACCCGATGGTTCGATTACCGCCTCGCAGTATGGGCTTTCGAAGAGGCGACTGCCCACTTGATTCTGCAGAAGCGCCCTGACGACCGGTTGATTCGGTCCTGTCGGGTCTTTCGAGAGAGATTTCGGCGGCAGGGGAAACACTGTGGCAGGGTGTGATCAAGTCGAACGCGGATCGAGGGATCCGAATAGCAAGAGGCGTCGCTGCTTCTTCGTCGTCGTCCATAGAATGTCTTCAAAGGCGCGTGCTTCTGTACAGTCCCCCAAAAAATATTTGCAGCATCTATTTTACCACAAAAACAAACTACGAATCCCCTGACTTTTAAGCCTGGCTCAGACAGTTGCGTTTGACTGCGTTTGACTGCGTTGCGGCTGCGAGACACCAGGACATCCCTGCTGCTTATATCGCGTGCCAAGATGATTCCTTGAATTGGATTCCACGCTTCATACGAAGCACAGATGTGCCGGTGACTCGCTTTCGGTTCTCGACGCAACGCAGTCAAACGCACTCAAACGCAAGTGTCTGAACCGGCCTTTAGACTCAGCCAGATCAGATGTAGCGCTAGCAGTACTGAGTCCCAGACCAGATGCCAAAGTTCCTGAAAAAAGACTTTATCTTATTTGAAGTGTAAAATTATAACATATTTTATGAAACTTTCGATGGAAACATGGCGCCGATTCCCGGTAGCTTATGCTATTCATCTTCGTATATCCATGGTCATTGTCGGCCACAATTTTACACTTAAAAATATAAGAAAACAAAAACGCTTCCAGTTTTTTTCTAAATAAGTTCTCGAAATTCGGACTCTGGTCCGGACCGCTAGTGCTATATTCTGAAGGAGTTCTGCGATTCGTGGTTCATTTTTTTTTTTTAGTAATAAAGTAAATACTGCAATTTTTTTTTTTTTTTTGGGGGGGGGGGGGGGGGGTAAGAAATAAATACTGTACATTTTTTAGTGCTTTCCCGCTTCAAAGTAGAGGCGTGATAGCAGGATTACCACTATATCTTCGCAGGCATAAAAAGTACGGGTATGCGAATATTGGTTCTTCAATTCGTACCGAAAAATTATAGTTGCGCGATTTATCTGTAGGCTTTTCCTCATGCATGGCGCAGAATTTTTCTGGAGAAGGGGAACAAGGGGGACAAAGCACAAAAACAAATCTCCTAACACAGCTAGGTTGCTGGTGCGCGATTAAAAATGTAACCACTTGCGATGTCTGAATTTCGTAAAAGGTTCGAATAAAAAGTCGACGCGCAATTGCCTTAAGAACCTTCGCAATAGGCTCCAAACTGGAGTCTAAGGCCCAAAATATATTCCCCTTAAAAGCCCTTCCAGTGACGCAGTAAGGGTTTAGATTGTGCCCCATAACATTACCGCATTGAATATTCAGAAGTGTCCCGCGTCACGAAGATTGACTCTAAGCTATCAAACCACGAGCAACCGAATATGAATCCCGGGAACTAGAATCTGGGGAACGAGCTCAGACCATCACTCTGTTCCATTGCCCATTCTTCAACTAAATCCTATTCTCAAGTTCTTACGCTGCATTCAGAATGTAGGTTTGAACCGATAGGTGTTGCATTATTTCATGCGCATTTTGTGATGAAAACAAGCGAATACGATTTGCGGTTTTTCTGTACACCGCCACTGTATAAGTACAGCCTTATGCTACGTTCGCCTTTAAACTGAAAGCACGGTGAAACTGTGTACTCGTTCTTTCAGTCAAACAGCTATCGTGCACCATCCTTTTCGAATACTCATAAACGGAGAGCGTGGTCAGGGGACGGAAGGCAGGCACTTCATTGGTCTGGGAAATACGTGAAGCTTCTATCGCCCTGTCCGCTTAGCGGTACACGGAGTATATATACTTGAAAGATTGCATTTTTATCGATGAATATCTGGTTTGATATCGACAACAACAACGCTCCTTTTTCTTGACCCACTTTCCAGAAAGCCCAAACGCTGTTCACGATTGGCGAACGCTCTCTTCCTGCGCATGAATGATTGCGATGCATGAAGCGGCATTTTCTATGTAAAACGCAACAACCAAAGTAAAATAATAATAAGAAAATGTTGAGGTCGTCTAAACACTTTTTATCAGTTGTGAATGCGAAAGCATGAATGTCGTTCTTCCGCTTCCTTAGTTCGTCTGCGGCGTACTGGCGTGGGCGGCCACGTTTCAGTACTGCCGAGATAGCGGCCGACGGTCGGGCGCGCGCTCTCGTGAGCCGCGCTGAGCTCGGCTGTACAACCTCATCCGAGTTTGCCCGAGCGGGCTCTGTGGCCAGGCAAAGCGGCATCGCACCGCCGCGCCTCGCCGGGCCGCCGCGTGCGCTGCGCCGCCATGGAGAGGGCTTCTCTGGTAGCGGCTTTTGGAACCACGCCGCACGAGAGCCAATGGGGGCCTTGTTCCTTGATGACGCGCGCCAGCCAATGGGAGCATAATCCATAAGGGATTTGGCTTCACTTTGCTCCTTTTGGAGAGGGGAATTTAGCTGACGTTTTGCGTAGCTTATTGCAGCGCTTCAAAGCTGGGATGGTTCAGATCGCGGCTTCACTTCGCTCCTTTGGGACAGGGGAATTGAGATGCTGTTTGGGGCGGCTGATGACGTCGGCTCGCTCCATGAGACAGTTAATGCTTTTGCATCAAAAGAAAACTCTAAAGGAAAGACTGAAGAGCGGGAAACCTGAGCTTTCAAATCTAGCTCAAGTTCACTTTTGATTGGAACGTCCCAGAAAGTTGGCAATCTTTATTAAATGTCTGGCATATGCTATTTTTGGGGGTCACACAACAGTAATGACATTTTGCATTTTACAAGAAAGCAGCTATCCGTCTTTTTTTTTTTTTTTTTTACTTTAGAGTAGTTGAATAGAGATTGAATGGGGATTATTCTTGGTCGTTTTACTTAAACCACACTGTGCCACGCTAACTTACCGGAATAAATTACGAAGTATTCAGAAGTAAAACGCAACGTAGAAATAAAAACAACACGCAGGAGCATTAAAAAAGTTTTAAGTGTTATGTGCAATGCCTATACTTTTTAGACAAGCCTAATAACTCATAGGCTAGACTAACACCGCAAACGACGTAATATTTTGATAAATTTGACACTTGCGCAATCCCCTTATCGTTTTTGTGTGTGCACGTGTGTGTTCTATATATGCTGCACGGCATTTCCGTAAGAGCAGTGTAAAGCACCCCTGCGTTCATCCTTCGCGTATATAAGTAAACAAACAATAACGGATATCTTGGGATTGTTTGTGCATTCAAGTATTATATTTGACAAAAATTGACATTCCAGATTTCTGCCAAGCTGTAATCTCTCTCTCTCTCTCTAAAAAAAAAAAAAAAAAAAAAAAAAAAAAAAAAAAAACGTTTTTCGTGTCGTTGAAAAAAAACTGCAGTCACCTCTCTTCAATATAAGGCCCGCTAATACGAACGCCTCACTACATAGCTGAAGATTTCAAACCCACAGTTTAGAGCATACACAGCTAGCGTTTGAAACAGGGTAAATACATGCATCTTAATCTCGCTGTTTTAGACAAAAGATGTGCAAGAATGCTCGACAAACAAAAATTAATTTAGAAAGAAACAACGACAGAAACTCGCGTATATAATTTCCTTATTCCGCGTTGTTTGTTGCCCGCTCTGAGACAGATATTAGAACAAAAATCAGCAAACCAAACGATTTTTTTTTTAATTTCAGGTCAAACGATTAATTCTATTTACCCACCTCGTAATATTCGCGCATGTTGTGCATGACCTAAAAATCAGTGGTAAACCTCCTGATGTGCACTCCCGAACAAAAGGCAAAGCAGGAAAGGTTCCTATAGGGAGTATTCACTGGCGGCCATAGCTGTGTGCTCGGCTGCGGAGCGCGTGCTGAACGCGAGCTTCCACAGTTCTTTCGCCACGTGCATTCCGCACCACCAAGATTGCCGGTCTTGGTAGCCTATTAATGCGAGCTCGTTCTGAGCATGCGCTCTAAACAGTGACCTCAAATATGGCGGCCAGTGAATACTCCCTATAGTAATTAAGATTGCGATTCAAAAGTGTAGAGCTCAGCGGCATAAAGATCAAAAGCGATTTCACTGAAAAAGAAATAAAGAAAATGTCCTAGATGGAGAAAATACCCTGCATGTGATATTTTTTTTTTCTATGAGGCAATATAAAGATTTACTGACAAAAATTTGTACTAAAAATAGTGTAAAAAAAGCTTGTTTGTTGATCATCCTTGCACATTCTTTGTGCAAGGATGACAGAACTTGTTAATCGAGGCATCGCTAAACTTTGCCTAAAAAAACTCTCTCAAGAAATCCTGCGTCCACATGACCAATATGAGCTTCAAAACGCAAATAACTCGATTGGTTTCAGCAGGATACCCTTTGTCGTTATTAATTTTGAGTCTCTGAATGCCTATTTAAGGAGGTCAAGCGAGCAGAAGCCACTAACCACAGAACAAGAAAACGCACTATAAGGCCTATCATAGTGCCTTATATTCACAATCTGTCTCACAAGCTCAAAAAGGTAGCAAGTAGAGTCAACGTCGACGTTGTTTTCTCTGCTCCGCAAAACCTTTCCAGCCTATGCAACCGGGTCAATGGGCCATCTATTCTACCAGAGTGCTGCAAAAAAAAAAACCACAAGACCAAGTTCGTTTCCTGTGCAGAAGGGGTAATCTAGACGGGTCGCTGTCTTAACGATAGACTTCGAGAGCATAACAACAACGCCATTAACGCTAACTCAGGTCACCTGGGCATTCATTGCAGAGATTGTGGACGCTCCCCCTTCTAAACAATTGCACGGTACTGGGACGAAGCAAGAACAAACTATAAAAAAGTTTGTTCGCTAGCATAGACCTACTAGATGGATTGTGTGTTAGCACCCGTCGATTACCTTATCCCAAAAAGTGTTAGATGATTTAGGAAAACCTCCTTAGTGACTTTTACTGTAGTCGGACTTGATCTTATCTTCTTTCATTTTTATTTTTATTTTTATTTTGTATTTTATTTTCTTGACACTTTTTCTTCCTTCTTTTTTTTTTCTTCCTTATCTTCTCCTTTTCCTTTTCGTTAACTTTTTCTTTTTCCTTCTCTGCTCTCCCTTGGCTAATTTTTATTTTCTTCTTCTTTTTACTGCGTAAGAGTAGAAGATGACGAAGATGATGTTTAATATTCGCAGGGCCCCTGGGATAATGAAGCCTGCGCCTTGACAACTACAAACGCCCTCATACGTTTCCAGACAGTAACAGACCTCGACAAGAGACTCTAACATGTTGCACTGAAGTCTATCTTGAGTCCATTTTATGTGTATGTTTAATCTGCAGGTGTGATCTTTTTCATTGTTTTTACTCTTTTTTTTTTTTCTTTCTCTTCTTCTATATCTGTCATACCCCTACCCCATCCCCACCAGAGTAGCCAGTCAGGAGAGTATCTCCAGGCTAATTTCTCTGACTTCCTTTTTTCTACCTCAATAAACCCCTTTCAAAATACGGTACTCTGTTCGCATCTGTGAAATCCCTGTACAATGGCGGACTAAAACCTCAACGTCACGGCACACTAAAAAAAAAACACTAATTAAAAAAGGTGATGATCGCAGTGACGTTGCACTTTCGACGCTGTTTGATTGGATGGTTGACTCGTAGTGTTGACCACGCCCCGACGTTCGCTGTCTTATGGAATGACTTGCACGTTCCTCGATGCAGTCGCTCCGCCATTGTGAAGGGGTTCCGACCCTCTAATAATCGGCACGTGATTTTTGAAAGGGGTCTTTCAAACTTTCAGCGACGGTGGTACCGCGGTGTGAGAATAGCGTTCCCTAGCTCCTCGATGATTGACCTCATAATAAATGGGCTTGCCTACACCTTCCTGGAGTGAAAAAATAACGTAAGGCTCTAGTACTGCTCGTATATAGCAAAACTAAAATTACTTACGCGCCGTGGACCCATCATCGTACCGCTGTTCTACGACGATCATCCAGATGACACCATTTTGATAGGCACCAGTGCGCCCCCTATAGGTCGTGAAAGTTGCGAATATCCCAGAGCAAAGTAACGTTGTCCCAGAGTTGACAGTCAGCGCTTCGTGAGTGTTGTTTCTTTGTGTGGATGTGATTTGATGGTTGTCTTTTGTGCGCTGTGAAGTATTAGCATGATGTTGTTGTGTGTTGGTTAGCACTCGAGTTGTCAGCGTTTGCAAGGGCGTCATTTGTGCGTAAAGTCGCTCACGCAATCGACGTCCTGACATCATGTACTCGCTTTGGCGGCGTATTCGCTTGTTGGTCGCATGGAATTTGGTTTCCGACGAATACGCGGCGGTGTATTCTAATGGATTTTTGCAGCGCGAATTTCGCTCTTAATCTTTGCTCCACTGAGTTCGGGAGCATCCCGCTAAAGCCGATAGTGGCATTACGGCCGAGAGTGCATTAGGGCCGAGAGGGGCGGAAGGGCCGGGAGTCGCTCTGAGGCCGAGAGGGGCGGAAGGGCCGAGAACTACATTAAGGCCGATAGTCTTCACTCTCAGAAAAAAAGGGTATATTCTTACACCCCTTGTCCCATATACGACACCCCGAAACTTCAGTTCGACGTACAGGGTACTGACGTCGATCTGACGGTACTAAGTTTCATGAGAGGCTTGAGAAGACGTGTGGTACAGCTTATTAAAATAGCTAATGTACGTGTTACTAACTACAAAAAAAGTAATCGGGGTTTCCTTGGCCCTACTGCAAAACCTCCGGGTTTTCTTTCTCTAGTCTTTGATATGTACTTTAGCTGTTTAATGAGGTATATGTCACCCTTCTCAAGTCCCTCGTAAACGCTGGGGCCGCCTTTTCAACGTCAGTGAGCTGTACGGCGAACTGAAGTTTTGGGGTGTCGTATATGGGACAAGGGATGTAAGAATATACCCTTTTTTTCTGAGAGTGTTGGAATGGACTGGTGCGGCCGCCTTCCGGGGGTCGCGTTGTGGTTGACGACTTTAGTTGCCACCAAATAAGATAGATGGCGCCACACTGAGCATTGCGTATGAAACGTCATTCTCAGTGCCACAACTTTGACTTCATTTTTCAGCTTAACATATTTTCAGCCTCGCCATTCGCCGATGTCTCTTCCCAGATCTCAATGATTTGCGCTTCCAGTATTCTGCGAGAAAGTAGACGTATGGGACTTTTTAAGGGTGTATCCGTCGGGGACTGCAAATACTACGGTTTTGGGTTTGTTTTCACCCTTCACAGCCGGCACCAGTCGGTACGCCGGCCTAGCCGAATTTTTTATTGATTTATATTCCTTTCAGCGCTTTATCATTTCTTATTCGTTTGATCAGTAGTTCCGTCATCTGCATATTTGGAATATGTACACATACACACACACACAAACACACGCACACGTTCAAGTTGTTCGAAATATATGCTATGGATTTTGGGGCGCCGTTGTGGTATAATATTCATATTTTCTAATAATCGGCTTTTTAAGGGCTCAGTGAAATATTTATTGCATCTTTCCCATTTTCAGTACTTGAACTAAATAAATTATGTCTCAGATTATTCCGGGCGGCTACGAGACCGATGGGTGAGGTTGATTTTAGAAATTTTATTTTCAATATTTTTAAAGCGAAACGGCTTCGATGAAACGGCGTTCGATGAAACGGCGTTCGATGAAACGGCTTTCGATGAAATGTCCAATCCCACTCTGAATGCTAACGTATCTGGTCAAGAATCAGCGTAGCCAGACACCATTTCGGCATGAATCTTTTTTTATCTTTTTTGCTGTAGGTATTGGGCATTTGAATGTAAGCAGTATCTTTGCTGTGACTATTGGGTTTCGTCATTAATTTACGCATTGGTTCTACGAAAGAGCTTGCCAAAACACTGTCGTGTACTTAGTTACGACTTGCTAAGAAATAAAACGTATAAAAATACCACACAAGATGGAAGCCGTGAGAGCAAAGCCAGCAAACCTTGGCAAATAGCAAAACTTACTGCATGCGGTGCCAGTCAATCAGAACGTCAGAACATGACAAATCACCGTCGGAGTGGATTCTTGCCTTGGAGAAGTGTCACGTGCTTCGTTCCGTTTCTCTAATTGGCTCACGGGGGCATAGCCTTCGCCCTTTGCCAAATAATGTTGACATGGAGTGTAGCAAAAAAAAAAAAAAAGTTTCTGGCTGGTGCGATACACAATGTTCGGGGGTACGGCGGGTGCTTTGCTCGCTTCCTGAAACGATGAATATCAGGTGCATAAGCATCTTTCAGCATCTGCTCACCAGCGCTAATAAAGCGGAAAAAAAAAAACATAGAGTACAGGGCCGCCCAGACTAGCGAGAAAACGCGAAAACGACTGCGAGAAACCGGCACATCTGTGCTTCGTATGAAGCATGGAATCCAATTCAAGGAATCATCTTGGCACGCGATATAAGCAGCACGGATGTCCTGGTTTCTCGCAGTCGTTTTCGCGTTTTCTCGCTAGTGTGGGCGGCCCCATTTAGCGTTTTATCGCAGTGGTTTCTTTTTGGAATTCTAATTTGTATTCTACATTTATTGTTCGCGTTCAACCTGAGCGAGCGTGCTCATGGCTCGGGGCATTTCCGAAGAAGTGAAGAGCGCGCGTGTACAGCTTTGAGCGGCTGCCAAAGCTACGCGATTATACTCCGTTTCACCTTATGTTGTACCACAGCCTAGGCTAATGCGAAAGCATTAACTGTCCCATGAAGCGAGCCGACGTCATCAGTTTGAAGCTCGAAAACGGCAACTAGTTTCCCTGATCCCAATGGTCCCATTGGCTGGCGCGCGGTGACGAGGCTCCCATTGGCCGCTGCGCGCGTCAGTTTCGACGATCGCCGCCAGATGGTGCTGCGTGTCCGTGCCGCCAGAAAGCCGATAAAACTAACCGCCGCAACCCCATGCCCCTACGGGCCCCGCGCCAGTTAAAACGGACACGTCGGCGCGCGCTCGGAGGCTTCTGCTCGTCTCGCCACCGACGAACATGGCGCCGCCTCTAGCATCCACCAACGTTACGCATCCACATCGTCGCCGCTGCTTCTGCTGGTCTCGACGCCGACGAACATGGCGCCGCCTCTAGCATCCACCAACGTTACGCATCCACATCGTCGCCGGTGCTTATGCTCGTCTCAACGCCGACGAACATGGCGCTGCCTCTAGCATCCACATCGTCGCCGGTGCCTCTGCTCGTCTGGACGCCGACGAACATGGCGCCGCCTCTAGCATCCACCAACGTTACGCATCCACATCGTCGCCGGTGCTTATGCTCGTCTCGACGCCGATGAACATGGCGCCGCCTCTAGCATCCACATCTTCAGACATTCATGCTTTCGCATTCACTACTCATAAGAAGTGCGTAGGTGTCTTCCGACTTTTTTTTACTGGTTTTTAATTTGCATCGAGCCTGAGTGCACTGAACGTAGTAACTTAATGAAAATTTTATTTTCTCCAATTTAGCTTTATTTTAAAAGTGATAAGCAAATTAAATTTACAAAACAAGCAAAAAATAATCTCCTTCGTGACGTCCTTGGTCGCTTGAGTGGCCGTGAACATGAGGAGGGGTAGTGAGCTGAGCGAGCGCTCACGGCTGCGGCACTCCGTGTCGACGGCTCGAGAGGGCGCCAGTAAAGCATGTCCTGGATAGACTGGATGAAGAGGGCAGCCAGGGCGGCTCGCATTGCATTTTCTGCGCGATAAAACACTTATTCGGCATGACACTTCATTGGCCACAAACGACAGCAAACACGGGGTGAAGATCAGTTCAGAACGAGAGCCACTTCGCGCTGCCATACCGCCAAAGGGCCAAAACGCAAGCCAAAACTGCACGCCGAGGCCATCGGAACGCTCGGAACCGGTCGGATCCTCGAGCCCGTACACGACCGCAGCGCCGCCGCGTACATCCGGGACCTTTCTACACTCGCCGCTCGTCGGTGCCTGATCCCACTACCCCTTTCTAGTATGCGCCGCCTTTTCCACCGCTTGGTGGCGGGTGTGTCGACGGGTCATTTCTTGTTTCCTTAATTTATAAACTGCATTTGTTTCTTTTCTGATCTAAAATACTGAACAAAAACTACTTTCATAAGTAATTGAAACGGTTCGCGCCCCATCTATTTTGTATTTCGACTAAAATAAGCTTTTTGCGGTTCTGACCAGTAGTAAGACCAGGGCCAAAGACTTCCCATAACGCGCGCTTTCGGTACCGCGGGTCGCCCCCGTAGGTGGAGGAGGTTTCCGCGTCGTCCGGTTAAAATATGACGCACTGATATTTAGTTACTCTCTCCGCGCCCGCTGGCTTGCCCGAACCCCAAGAGATATGTTAACCGCAAAAAAGGTAAACGCTTAAATATGATTGCAGGGCCCCTTTAAAGGGATACTACAACAAAATTTCGGCGCTTATTTTTTTGGTCGATATGTCTTCAAAGGAACAGTATCACATCGGACATACCAATATCCTGTCAACAAAGACACGAAAATGAATTTTAAAAAGAATTAAACGATTAGCAGAGAGCACCTGGTGGATGTCGCTAATGTCTCGTTTGTAATATCCGTCTAGGAACCTTGGCAGATAGTGACGGCAATTGTCTCGCCTCCGGCCACCACGAGAGAAGAGGTGGAAGGAGGAACTCCCCTCTCCCCTTGAATATCTTTTGTGAATCCCAGAAGTCGCTATTGCCCCTCTACAAGATTATAGAAGATTAACCCGTCACTCAAAATTCGTACAAAAGCAGCCGCTTCGGTGTCTGGAACGACTAGGCCATCCTCTCGACGTGAGCCTCGCCCGTGGCCTCGCCGCAGCTTTGCTCGTCCCAAGACAAACTACGTCACGATTGCGTTGGATGTCACGTGCTCTCCGCTGGCTGCTCTCCGAGCGCTTGCCAGAGTGGGCCGTTTAAACGAAAAATACAGCCAACAGGCTCAAAATACAAACGTGCGATTGTCATTTACGGATACTGTGGATCATATTCAACCTATTTTTGAGCCCGACGGGTATATTTCAAATTTCGTTGAAGTATCCCTTTCACGTGCACCACGCAGTAGTGATACACGACCGTACGCCGATACGATGCTAATCCAGATCGAAACGGGCAGGGATGGGGATTGAACCCAGGATCCTGTGTTCTGCAGCGCGAGCTTTCGCTCCTCCGAGCTGGGGCGCTAATCTGGACAGTTGCCGAGGTATGGCTGACTGTGTGGAGGAAGCTACGCACTTGTTGGACCACGCTCCCGCCCCTATCCACGCGCAGAGAGCGGGGTCAGGTGATGAAAGGGAGGCGGCTAATTGGTCCGTCGAGCGCGTATAGCTCCCACCGCATTGTAAGCTTAAAGGGACAATGAAGGCAATTTCGAATATTTTTTTCACGAATATTCGAGTATTCGTGAATACGGGCCAGTGTTCGGCTGTAACCGAGGTGTCCGGACGTCGGGTCGTCGTGACATGCTTGAAAGATCTCCTCCCGAAGGTCGGTCGGGATTACCAGCAACCACGGTGTGTTGTTGTCCCCGAAGTTCTCTTTGTAGAGTACACCTTGTCGAATGGCGAAGGTCGGCAGTACTCATGAGAAGACATGTGGCAAGGTACTCCCGCCCCCTTCCAGGCGCTCGATTAATGCGCGCAGCTCAGGATCGTCCCGTTGACGTCGTGCCATGTCGTCGGTGTTCACCGCTCCTAGGAAGCACTCGTTGTCATTGTCGTTGCTGCAGCCGGAAGGGGTTTCGACGGGGGCTCTGGACAGGCAGTCGGCGTCGCTGTGCTTGCGGCCTGACTTGTAGACCACAGTCATGTTGAACTCCTGTAGTCGGAGACTCCATCGAGCGAGGCGTCCTGACGGGTCCTTGAGGTTCGCAAGCCAGCAAAGCGAGTGGTGGTCCGTCACCACGCGGAACGGGCTCCCGTACAAGTACGGACGAAACTTCGTGATTGCCCAGACGACCGCAAGGCATTCTTTCTCAGTCGTGGAGTAATTTTTCTCCGCCTTGGTCAGTGTCCAACTTGCGTAGGCGATGACTCGCTCAATGCCTTCTTGCACTTGGACCAGTACTGCGCCCAGTCCCGCGTTACTTGCGTCCGTGTGAATCTCGGTTTCCGCATCCTGATCGAAATGTCCAAGCACAGGAGGAGTCTGGAGTCGTCGTTTCAACTCGTCGAATGCCTGCTGCTGCTCCTCGGCCCATTCGAACTTCTCGGCGTCCTTCGTGAGGTTTGTGAGCGGTGCGGAAATTTTAACGAAATCCCAAACGAAGCGTCGATAGTAGGCGCAAAGTCCAAGGAATCTTCGCACGGCCTTCTTGTCCTGTCGGCGCTGGAAATGCCGCGACGGCGCGAGTCTTCTCGGGGTCTGGGCGGACGCATTTGTTACTAACCTCGTGGCCTAGGAATTTCAGTTCGTCATAGGCGAACCGGCACTTTGACGGCTTGAGTGTGAGTCCGGCGGTCTGAATGGCTTGGAGAACAGCTCGGAGTCGTCGCAAGTGGTCGTCGAAGTCACTTGAAAACACTACGACGTCGTCAAGGTAGACGAGACAGCTCTGCCACTTCAGCCCTGCCAGTACTATGTCCATGACACGCTGGAAAGTTGCCGGCGCTGTGCATAGGCCAAAAGGCATCACCTTGAACTCGTACAGGAAATCCGGTGTGACGAAAGCTGTCTTCTCTCGGACCCGTTCGTCGACTTCGATCCGTCAGTAGCCGCTCTTCAGGTTCATCGATGAAAAGTATCGAGAGTGCCGCAGCCGGTGTAGCGTGTCATCGATTCGGGGGAGTGGATAGACGTCTTTCTTCGTTACCGCGTTCAGCTGCCGGTAGTCCACGCAGAACCTCAGCGTTCCGTCCTTCTTCCTAACCAGCACGACTGGAGAGTCCCACGGACTGCTTGAAGGCTGGATTATGTCGTCGTTCAGCATTTCTTCCACTTGCTGTTGGATGACCTCCCGTTCTTTTATGGAGACTCGGTACGGCAATCGGTGCACAGGGAGCGCGTCGTCCTCGGTGACGATGCGATGCTTCGCAATGGTGGTTTGGCGCACCTTCGATGACGTCGCGAAGCAGTAGCTGTTTTCGGCGAGGAGGTCACTCACCTGCCGTCGTTTCGGGCCTGGAAGCTTGGGGTCAATGTCAAGCTGCGCTGGCGGCGTAATGTCTTGCTGAGGTGGCGATGATTCTTCAGCAATAGCGGCGATTTCGGCGGAGTTCCGAAGTTCCTCGACGTGGCCCACAGCGGCACCTTTTGTGAGGTTTTGCGTTTCTTGTCGGAAGTTTGTCACGAGGACCACGGTGCGCCCATCCTGAAGTTTAGTCACTCTTCTTGCGACGCCTATTTCTCTTCCCAGGAGCAATTGAAGGTTGCCTTCCAGAACAACTTCGCCGCAGGTAACTGCATCGATCACGACGGGTACGACAACACTTGATCGCGGCGGCAGGTTGACGTGGTCGGCAGCGACTCGGATGGCGGCTGACGCTGTTTGGCGTTTCTCTGAAGGTGGAAGAGGCGTTCGCAGCGTCAATCTGTTTTCACCAAGGTCGATGACGGCGCCGTATTCACACAGAATGTCCATGCCGAGAATGACATCTTTGGCACAATCTTGTAGAATGACGAACTTCACAGGGCACGTCTCACCGTGGATCTCGACGCGAGCGGTGCATCTCCCGGCTGGTGTGATGAGATGCCCTCCGGCGGTTAGTATTTGAGGTCCATCCCACGGCGTTGTCACTTTTCGCAGGCGGCGAGAGAGCCTCCCACTCGAGACTGAGTAGTCTGCTCCGGTGTCTACGAGTGCCGATGCGTCGAGGCCGTCGATAACAACGTTTAGGTTGTTGGACACCGTTGCAGGGCGTCGGTGCGATGGAGGGCGTCGGGAGAGTGGGAGTGCTCCGGCGTTCTCGGAGGCTCTTTGCTTCCGTCGTTTTCGGTAACGTCACCTCCAGGCTTTGCCGCACTTAGTTTTCCCGGCGACGCAGGGGAGTCAGGCTCTCTCGGCGGGGTCGTGGAGCTGGGGACGCTGAACGTCGTGGCGATGGGGAGCGGGCTTCACGGCGGAGAGACGACGCTGGGGAGGGCGAGCGTCGGAGGTACTCCTCGATGTCGCGAGGGCGTTCGTCGTACCTTGGGCGCGGGTCGTTCGGGTGGAACCCGCGCAGCCCCAGTTGTCTGTAGGGGCATCGACGGTATATGGGGCCGGCTTCACCGCAGTGATAGCACAACAGGCGTCGATCGGCCGTCCTCCACTCGTCGGTCTTTCGTGGCGCTGCTTGTTCTGGGTGGGCGTGCCCACGATCTTCCTGGCGTCGGGGAAACTGCGGCGCTGGAGGTTCACGCCGGGGTGGCGCCGTATGCGGGGGAGCAGGAGGCGGTGGTCTTCGGGTAGCTGCGGCGTAGCTCAGCGTCGGTGGTTCGGGAGTGGCGCTGACAAGAACTTGTGGCTGCAGCGCCTGCTGAACTTCTTCCCGGACAATCTCGGCGATTGAGGGTGAATCCGGGCTTGCGGCAGCAGGAAGAAGCTTCCTGATTTCCTCCCGCATGACGTCCCGGATGATCTCGCGGAGGTCCGGGCCGTTGCAGCTGGAAGTCGAGAAGGCAGCGACGCCGGAAAGTCGCTGGTAATGGGAGGCCCGTGCTTGAAGGGCACGTTCGATGTTTGTGGCTTCCTTGAGGAAATCTTCGACGGTGGCTGGGGAATTGCGGACAAGACCACCGAAAATGTCATCCTTTACGCCTTGCATTTGAAGCTTCTTTTCTTCGGTGGCTTGAGGGTCGGCGCGAGCGACCAGGCGCAGAACATCTTCGACAAAGCTGGTGATCGTCTCGCTTGCGCCCTGGGTCCTCATTCGTAGAAGGTCCTCGGCACTCTCCCGTCGATATTGGTTCGTGAAAGTACGTCTCTGAGCATCCTTGCAGGCGGTCCACGAGGTCAGAGAAGTTTCGCGATTCTCGAACCAGTGCCTGGCCGTTCCCTTGAGCGCAAAATAAAGACTCTGTAGGCGCTGTTCTTTCGTTCATCGGTTGTGCTGGGCCACTCGCTCGTACTGATGTAGCCAGTCCTCGACGTCTTCATAAGGCTCGCCATGGAAGGACACAAGGCGTACGGGCAGTGACGGGTAGGACAACGACGGGTGGAGTGGTCATCCTCGCGGTCTTCTGTTTCTGCGGCAGGGGCGACGGCGTCTTCTGCGAAGGGTAGCCTTCCGGGGCTGAGCACCTCACTTGGCCGGGATGTCTCCGGAGGTGTACGCTCAACGGGTATAGAAAGCTATACCCAGCACCTCCACCAAAATGTCACGAATGACAATTGATGAGGCAATGATAACTGAAGAAATTAAACGTTTAATGGGGCGAACTAGTTCCCAAAATAAAAAGGAACAGAAGAAAACGGCAGAGCGTCGCGGGCGTCGATGTCGGCGAAACCGCAGGATCGAGCGCTGGGGCGAGACTGACTGAGGATCGCCATGCGGAGCCCCTTATGTACACGGGTTGGCTTCTTGAACAATCGGCCTAGAAGGTCCGGCGACGAGAACATTCGCACCTCGAACAATCAACAGGATTCTCGAATTTACTAGAAAACTCAATTGCAAAGATAAACCAAAGACGCGTCGCTCCCAGGAATTGAACCCTGGCACTTCGTGTGGGAGGCAGGCACAATAACCGTTAGACCACGGCAGTGCTGCCTACTTGGCTAGCTGCGCGCGCGGCAATATTTCATATTTCAGTCCAAAGCTCGTACAATGAAGGTTTTCCCCTCGCCTTCCCGAAGGCACCTTTTGTTTCGTAGAGTTTCCCCCGAAAAGTCCTCAAACAAAAGGGGTGTTTTACGGAAGTAAAGATTGCCACACTGAGGCTCAACGCAGACCCGGAAACGACCTACAACAACAATGCAGACTTGAGCGTTAAAAAAATAACAAATAGAAGAAAATGAGAAGTGGACACAAAAATAATACTTTTTTTTTTGCTTGTATATTTGAGAACGCTACTGCAAAATGTCGAGGTATTTTGTTTTCTTTGTGTCGTCAGTCGGGCACTTATTGCTCCCGCGAACACTGTCTGTAAACGATCATTGTTAAGCAGAGAACAGGACAGGAAAGGAACTACGAGCTGGATGACCACTCAAAATGCCAACAAAGCGTCCTCCAACGTTGAGTGCCTTTCTGAACCCAACCTACTTGAAGGTGCGACCACTGCCGTGGCTACTATGTAGCTTCTTTTTGTTATCCATTCACTCATATCCGTATCCCAAGTTCGTTTATAGTGAACTCCCCATATAGGGAATATGGTTGTAGTTAAACGATGCGTCTAAGGTGCGCCGCACGACGTGATATTCAGCGATGTCACTATTGACGAGGCGCTTTGTCCCGTTTGTTGTCCCCACACCTCGGTGTTTACCCAACACAAGGCCTGTGCACGTGCCCACAGGCCTTGTGGAAATGTCCATGTCATTTTCTTCAATAGAGCGCGGGGCACAGTGTAATGTAAAAATACAAAAAATAAACAAAGTGACGTTAAGTACCGGGTCTCTCCCGAAAGCAGTCGTCAAATGATGCGAACTTGACACACTTCGGCTTTTCGGCTGATGTGAGGACCGTGCATGCTGCATTGTTCATGCAAGCCAGAGTGGTAACAAAAGAGCCCTCCTCCCCCTCACCGGAGAACACGAACTCCAGCCGAACGCTGACGCCGCATTCGGTCATGTCAGCCGAACGCTGAGTCATTGCGCTATTGACATTCTTGCAAGTTGGAAACCTTGTCGTCTGATCGAGTTACGAATTTTCTGCGCGCCGAACGTTGTACGCCGAATGTTCCAGAAATCCACGCGGGTACAAAAGGTGCTCCGTGTGACGATCCAGAGTCAGTCTCGCCCCAGCGCTCGATTTTGCTGTTTCGCCGAAATCGACGCCTACGACGCTAGTCTTTCTCTATTTTGTTTTGGGCCCAAGTTAAGCCATAAAATAACCGTACGATGCTTTTTTTTTTTCGCCATTTTGTGTTGTTTCGTGCTAATAAACCATTCTGGTAAACCAGATTTGCGCAGCTGTATAATTGTCGTTGTGATACAAATTAAGTATCTTCAAAAGTAATTGAATTACATTTCTAAGTATTTGTACTCTACTCAAGATGCTTTACAGTGAAATTAACTTGAGTAGTATTTTAAATACTTTATAAAGCAGGTATTTAGTAACTTAACTTAAACACTTTTATCCAGTATTTTGTTCAACACTGTACTATTTTCACCAATATCCATAAAGCGCGCTGTGTTCTGGAGTGTTGCGACGCAATGCGTACTTGCGCTGTGATGCTCCAGGTAGATTTGGAAAAGGCCTTTGACCGCGCGCCTCACGACCTGTTTTAGCCATTCTCGATCATGTAAACGTCGGCGCTGTTATCCGCGAAGGTGCCAGCATGGCGTATACAACGGTTGTTCGATGAGACTTATGGTGAACAAGTCGGTTGGAAAACGTATAAGAGTGAATCGATCCGTCCGCCAAGGGTGTCCTTTGTCCACTTTTTTTTTGTATTTACATAAAATCCCTTGTCATTAGTATTTTTAAAAACAGTTTCATCAGTGGTTTTAAGCTTCATGCGACCGAGGTTAAAGTGTTAGCGTATGCTGATGGTATTTCAGTGTTTTGTTCTAACCGCGAGAGCATTGTTCAAGTCGTTCACACGCTTAAACGTTTTTGCGGGGTTAGTGGCAACTCTGTTAACTGGGCCAAGTGCCTGAGATTTTGGCATGGAGAGTGGAGTTCCACTCCGTGTTCGTTTGCCAACATGCAGTGGGGGACCACCCCCGTAAAATATTTGGGAGTGCATCTAGAAAATTATCGAGACAGCGAACCCTATTGTCGCGGGCAGCCGGGGGAACTTTGCGAAAGAGTAGAAAAAAGTCGGAGGTATGATCTGTCTATTTTTGCACTGGCCACAGTTTCCAATTTGTTTTTTTTTTTTTTTGTTTTTTTTTGTCAGCAAACTGTATTACGTTCTAGAAGTCTTGCATTGTTCGCGGGTAAATGTGCAGAAATTGCACCGTGTATTTGCAGTGTTTATCTGGGGCTCCACGTACGCAATGGAGGGCTTAGTTTGACGCATTTGTTTTTACGCCAGGTTGTTAATCGGTTCATGTATTTTAGGGACGTAAGTGACCCCTTTTTGCGCAAAGTTTGTCAAGTGACAGTTGAAAGCAGGTTGCCTGAGTTGATTGTTTCCGCGTCTTCGATGTCGGGTGGCATTCATGGTTGCCTCATGTAAATTTTTGTTATCCCGTTTTTCCGTTGAGTTTTCGAGTGAAGTTCTTCGGAAAAGATTGTTTAAGGCTGAGTGCGATAGTGTGTTCCCTGTACCTCTATACGGAGCCTTATACTTTGCAGGCCCAGGGCAAGATGTCTTGAAGCGCGTTAAGAGTATGGTGGTGTCCGCAGGCACCAAGACTTTCTTCTTTAAATGACATTCAGGTACCCTGCCGGTCAAGACGTGGGTAAACGAGAGGGGACTTTTCGTACCGTGGGAGGATCACTGTTTTTTATGCAAGAAGCCAGAGACGGTCAAATACGTGTTTCTTGAGTGCTGGGATGGGGTCTTCTTCCGGGACGTCCTCAAACGTACCCTGAAGAAGGACTTCCCCTTATACGCGCATGGAATCCGTTATCGTTTGTTGAAGTCAACAGAGCACGAAAGTGCGAGCCTGAGTGGCTTCCGCGCATTGAGGCACTTTTGTCCATGAAATATTTTTATTCCCCGACACCAGTCACCTCGGACTGGTTTAGTTAGTGCCACTAAATAAGCTACGCTTCAGAGTAACGACATTTGGCCATATTGTGTCTTAAAATCATGGTTGCCAGTTATCTGAAGCTTTATCAGAAATCACAGGAAACGCTTTTCCGCCCTCCACAAATGTTTAAACAGTTCGCAACAGAGCAAAGCAATATTACATGACCTCCCTAACACTGAATCTATTGCTGAGTAAGTCACACTTTTGAATTATGACGATCGGCAGTTGTGTCTGCTCTGCATGATGATCGGCAGTTGCGTCTGCTCTGCATACGATTTCAGACATGCGTACTTGGCGTATGCTACCGTCCTCCGAGCTCTCCGGCCAACTTTGTTGAGGGCCTCACAGAAGTTATTGACGAGATCCAATGTAGATTCCATAACTGTCCTCTCATATTGGCCGGAGATTTCAACTATCCTGGCATTGACTGGGGCGCCTGTGTTGTACCTGATGAATGTACAAAGAAAAGTGAGTGCCGTAAGTTACATGGCCAATTACTTTAATATGAAGCAAATAATTAACGCTCCTACTCGTGGAGATGCTGTATTAGACTTAGCCTTTGTGTTCTGGGTGTATTAGACACCCAGAACACGGTAGTGTACAAGTAATCGACCAAATTAGCGATCATCAGGCTGTACATTGTGACTTCTCTCTGGTTGTTAATAAGCGGGACTCAATAAGGAAAGAAGTATTTGACTACAAGAGAGTTGATTCGGACACTTTAGAGTCTATGCTACGCGAATTTTCCAGTGCATTTCTTAGTGAATTTGATGAACGGTCTGTGAATGGAAATTGGGTCCTTTTTCGGGAAAAACTATTGGAGGTTCAATCCATATGTGTTCCGACTTTAAAAATCGCTCCAAGCTTGCAGAAGCCTTGGTTTACAGCTACTATTAAAAGATCTATTCAAAAAAAAAAAAAAAGCGTCTGTACAGGCGTGCCCTTCACTCAGATTCGGAACATGCCTGGACCGTTTACCATGCTTACTCAATCATATGTAAAAAAGAAATAAAAACCGCCAAACAAATATTTTCTGACAAGGATGTCTCGAACAAAAAATTTGAAAAGTGGTTAATCCTAAACCTTCACCAGTATTGCCAAGCGTTTCTTGTGATGACGGGTCTTTTTTGGGCCCACGCCAATTGGCCGCTGGGTTTAACACTTTTTTAGCAGTGTTTCCACTGAGGAGGATGACTTCCCTCAGCCAGTCGCTTTGCCATCTCATGCTGAATGTATTATGCAGGACATTGTTATCGCCAGTCACGGGGTCGAGTGTGCCATTGATCGTTTGAACGCTAACTCCAGCCCGGGCCCTCATGGAATATTGTCACGAATGACAATTGATGAGGCGATAATAACTGAAGAAACTAAAAGTTTAATGGGGCGAACTTGTGCCCAAAAATAAAAACGGAACAGAAGAAAGCAGAACGTCGCGGGCGTCGAAGTTGGCGTGACAGCAGAGTCGAACGCTGGGGCGAAACTGACTCCGGCGTGCCACGCGGAGCCCCTTTGTACACGCGTGGGCTTCTGGAACAATGGGCGTAGAAGTTTCGGCGTGTAGAACATTCTAACCTTGAATGGACCTCTTGGCGAATATGTGCTGCCACCTAGACACGCGAATCGGTTCGAGACTAGGTGACTGGAAAACAACGCGCGCCCAAGGCCTCTACCACCCGTTCCACACCCAAAACGTCAGCTACATCCTGTTCACCCATTGAGGCGATGTGACCTATAGATACGGCTCCCCCTAGCTCACCTTTGTCCCCATCGTGCGTAATCTTCCGCCCCGA
This sequence comes from Ixodes persulcatus, assembly GCA_013358835.2. NCBI lineage: Eukaryota > Metazoa > Arthropoda > Arachnida > Ixodida > Ixodidae > Ixodes > Ixodes persulcatus. The sequence continues at coordinate 23,924 of JABSTQ010004622.1, forward strand.
GGTCGACACAACGAAACCGCTCAAAGGCGAGAAATGCAAGATGGCGGATTGTTTGGAACTAGATACTCTCGAACCCAGGCGCATGAAATACTCCGCGCATGCGCACCGCGTATTTCTACAAAAGATCCATTAGCAACATGGTTCTCGAACTTACCAGAACATCACATTAGAGTCAACAAGAATGCGTACCCTCAGCCAGGAACCGAACCCTGGCTTTCTGCGTGGAAGGAGAGCGCGATAACCGTTAGGCCACGACCCCGCTGCCTACTTGGCGACTCTTGAAATTAACCAAACACGTATCTGGGGTACTGCTGAGAAAACTGTTTCAACAATCCCTCTCCTCTGGCAAAATACCTGACGACTGGACACTTGCCCACGTCATCCCCATTCTGACGTGTATTGTGTCACTCACGTAGTCTTACGACTCAGTTGTTTGAGTCAACGAGTTTTAATAGAACTGGAATTGGCGGTTACATGAGGCATGGCAGTAATGGCGACCTGACGCCTTCTTGAAAGAGGAAGAAGTGACGACGATGTCGATGGTGCTTGCAACTATGCACGGGCCACCGTCACATCTTCCCTTTTCACTAACGGTCCAGTTTGACCACTGGCTTGACAGTGCGACCGGCCCGAGTCACGGTGATGCCGCTTGGGCCGCTTGGCACTGAAGGGGATGTGTATCTTTGCGATGGTGGCTGCATCTTTTGAGCTTCCTGGCTGGGTTCAGCGATGCTTGTTGTAGCATCCCCACAGCTGGTAGTGAGCTGCGCTTTGGTGGGCCGTATCATTGAAGTGTTTCTTCTGATAATGCCGTGGTGTGCCACGTACGATCTTGGGGCACCATGCTTGCTGATAACTGAGCCCTGGTATCCACTTCCTTGGACTTTCCCAGATACGCACATTGTCACCTATATTTATGGCAGGTGCAGCTGTTGTGCCCTTGTCTGCATGGAACTTCTGTTTCAAACGTACTTCTTCTATTTTGCTTTTGACCCTTTGGATTGTTCTCGGCTTCAGTAGGTCGCTCTTCGTTGGCAATGTTGTGTTTCTTCGTCTTCCGTAGAGACGTTGTGCAGGTGTCAAGGTCTCCGTCGCGTGGCACATTTCTTAGGTTCGGCATTGCTAGGTAAACATCGCTACCATCCATGGCACACCGCTTGAGTATGTTCTTCACAGTTTGTACTGCCCGTTCAGCAAGGCCGTTGGACCTGGGGTACAATGGGCTTGACGTTCGTAGCTGGAACTGCCACTCCTCTTCGAAGGTGCGGAATGCCCGTGCTGTGAAGCAGGTCCCGTTGTCTGACTCTAGAACTCGTGGTATGCCGTGAGCTGCAAACCAGCGTTTCATTGCAATAATCACTTCTGCTGCTGCGCTGTTTCGAAGCTCAGCAAAGTCTGTGTACCCGGAGTTACTATCCACAATCACAATGTGTGGTTTTCCTTTGTAGTCAAACAAGTACACAGCTACTTGTTCCCAGGGCAAGTTGGGAACCTCTTTCGGGATGAGTGGCTCCTTCGGCGGTCTGTTGTGGGGCGATTCACAGACACTGCATGCCTGGACGTGATCTCGAATGTCGTTTGACATTCCTGGCCAGTATACTGTCTCTCGTGCACGTTTGAGGCTGCTGTTGATCCCAAGGTGTCCAGAGTGTGCTGCTTGTAGAACACTGTGTTTCCATGTCTTTGGGATAACGGTCACCACGGAATAGCAAGCCTTCGTAAGCTGATAGTTCGTCACGCACTGGTGAGAAGAGTTCTTGTGTTTCCGACATTCTTGTCGTTGGAGGCCATCCGTTCTTTACTGACTGCATTACGCTTTGCAGTTCTTCGTCCTGTTCGATTGATGTTCTGAGTTCTCTGAAAGTGTCTTCCGACATTGGCAAAATGGCTAGTACCTCCAAGTCTTCGGTACATGTATTGGCGATCTCATCAGCTTCGCAGTCACGGCTTTGGAGGTCTGCAATGTGAAGATCTTTCCCTTTCTTGTATACAATCTTGGGTGCGTAGTGTTGTATATGTCAAAGAGGAGTCTCTGCAATCGAGGTGGTGCAAGTCCCAGTGGTTTCTTACTGATGCTTTCAAGAGGACGATAATCAGTTTCTATGGTCAGTGGTCGCGCCCATGGATGTAGGAGTGCAATTTCTTGCAGCCGTATCGTATTGCCAAGGCTTCCTTTTCTATCTGTGGATAGTTCATCTGTGCTGGAGTTAGTGTGGCTGATGCGTAGGCCAAGGGCTTTCCATCCTGCATGAGTACTGCGCCTAGTGCTTTTGAGCTGGCGTCCACTGATAGAGTCAGCTCTCCATTGACGTCGCAGTACTGTAAGGTTGGGGCGGTCCTTCTTGATCACTTGAAATGCAGTGCTCTGGTCTTCTGTCCAAAGTCATGCTGTGTACGTCTTGCTTCAGCAACTTTCTCAATGGGACTGCTTTCTCTGCTAGGTTGGGTATGAACTTCTGCAGGTCTTGCAGCATGCCAATGAGACGTTGCAGTTCAACCTTGTTTCTTGGTTCTTTGATTTTCTCGATGGTTTCAACCTTTTCCTTGTCTATTTCAAGGCCTTTGTCTGTCAGGACGTGTCCTAGGAACTTGACTCTTGCTTGGTTGTAGACACATTTCTGTTGGTTGAGTTTGGCACCTGCTTGTCGGAGTCTTTCCAAGACTGCTTCGGTGTGTTTGTTCAGCTCCTTCATCGTCTTGGCATATATGAGTATGTCATCCATGGAGTTTGCGACATTCGGGAGGCCTCTCAGGATTTCTGTGATCACTTGTTGAAATACCTCGGGTGCCGTTGCTATTCCAAAAGGAACACGTAGGAAGGTGTACCTCCCCCATGGCGTGATAAACGCCAGGTACTTCTGGGTCTTCTCGGACACCGTTAGTTGCCAAAAGCCCTTCTTCAAGTCGAGCAGCGTGAAGACTTTGGATCCACTGACTTGTGCTGCGATTTCTTCCAGCGTCTTGAGTGGGAAATGTCTTCTGAGTAAGATCTTGTTGAGATCTGTTGGGTCTAGGCAAATTCTTAGCTTGCCTTTCTGCTTGACTACCAGCATCTGATTGCAGAATGAAGTTGGATCGTTTATTTTCTTGATGATCCCGCCGTCCTCCATGCTGTCGAGTTCTTTCTTGACGTCATCCATGATGGCGAATGGCACTTTTCTCGGTGGTCTGCTTTCTACACCTTCTGCATTCTCCTTTAGGTCTGCATCTTAGACGAACCCTTTTATGCATCCCAGGCCTGTGTACAGGTTTCCTCCTTCTTGCTGTTCTAGGAGATGCACACGCTTCACCAGGTTGAGTGTTTCGCATGCGTTTTTCCCTAGGATGGGCGCTGCGTGTCCATCCACGACGATGAACTTGATCTTGACCAACTTGTCCCGGACCTTGCACGGAGCAATGCACTCGCCGGTGATGTCAAGTCTGTGTTGGGTGTAGGAGACGATGCGTTTCACTGGTGATTGTATTGTCTTGAGGCTGAGACTGTTTGCAATGCCGACTGGTAGCACATTGCACTGGGCTCCGGTGTCCAATTTCATTTTTACCGTCTTTCCGCAAAGGAATGAGATGCTTTCGTACCAGTCCTCACTCATGTTGTCCTTTTCCTGTCGAGATTTCCGAGACAAACATTTCTTCATCAGAGTCTGTGCATTCGACGGCGTGAACTTCTCTTTGTTTCCTCTTGCATGTTCTGCAGACAGCCGCAAAGTGTCCGGTCCTGTTGCAGGTGATGCACTTCTTGCCGTATGCTGGGCAGTTTCCTCTCTGATGCTGGCTTCCACAGTAGCCACAGTTCTTGAGAACTTGTCTTTCTGCTAGCGGCGTCTGTGTAGCTTGCTTTTCTGACGGTAGTTTCGGCGTCTGCTTGTCGGCTGTAGTCTTCTTCATTTGCTCCGTTCTGGGTCGCACTGCGTCGACAGCCTTCGTGCTCTGCGTCGTCATGTCTTTGATTTGTTGAGTCGCCTGCTCATTTGCCTTGCAAAGGTGTATCGCCTTGTCCAAGTCCATGGCTGGATCCGTCAGGAGTTTTTCTCTGGCGTAGTCGTTCTGCACGCCGACGATGATTCGATCTCGTAGGAGTTCTCCCGTGAGCTGACCGTAATTGCATCTTTTCGCTTGTAGTCGTGTGGCGGTCACGGAGTCCGTGAAGGCTTCTCCTTCTTTCTGTGCCATCTGGTTAAATTTGTACCTCTCGTAGGCATGGCTGATGCGCGGCGTAAAGCGCGTCGTGAACTCTGCCTTGATGATGTTCACGTCTTTCTTTTGTTCGTCCGTTAACTGGAACGTTCGGTAGATTTTCTGAGCCTCGGTTCCGATAGCTGACATAAAGGTTGCTACTTGCACGTCGGGTGGCCTCTTTAGGAGTTACACGGCGGTTGTGTACTGTTGTGTACCCACCAGGGAGTGCCGCTCTCGGAGCGACCCCCGTTCGAGAGTAGTATGCGTGCCATGTTGTTTTTGTGTTGCTGCTAAGGACTTTTCCTGCTGCCGCCTTTTGCGCGGCTGCAACATTAAATCACTACTGGAAACCTTCTCGCATACAAGTTCATTTCCCTGCTCTCCATCCAAGTAACGGAACGGACAGGACTTAACAGTGGCGACGAGGATGCACGGTATCGTCTAAGTGCTTACGTTCAAGCATAGTTACAAGTTCATCGGGACAATGACGTCCACGCTAGGCCAGATCGAGCCTTTTGATACGTCCACGCCAGATAAATGGGACTCCTACGTCTCGAGGTTCAACTTCTTCCTGGATGCAAACACAGTGGTGGGAGACAAGCGTCGGTTGGCGGTGTTCTTCAGCGTGTGCGGCGCGGACACGTTTGACTTACTGCAATCGCTCGTAGCCCCGGAGGCGCCGCAGTCGAAAACGCTTGCCGAGGTGTTCGAGGTGCTCAAGGCTCATTTCTCACCGCAGCCATCGGAAATAGTCCGCAGAAACACATTTTACAAGCGTAATTAAGCCCCGGAGGAGACAGTATCTTCTTACATCGCCGAGCTCCGACGCCTGGCCCAGCACTGCAATTTCCCCAACCTGAAAGAAATGCTCAGGGACCGTCTCGTCTGCGGACTCCGCGATGAGCGCCTGCAGAACCGACTGTTCGCAAAGAAACAGTTGACTTTTTGCGTGGCCCAGGAGGAGGCTCCGGCGGCAGAAGCGGCCGCGAAAAGCACGAGGGTTGTCCGACAGTCGGAAGGGAATGACCCTGCCGCAACCATTCCCGCGACTAACCAAGTGAAATGTCAGAAACCGGCCGCGTTCGGGCAGACGGAACTGCAGGCTACGATGTACGGCACGTGCTACGGATGTGGAGGTGTGCACCTCCGCGCCGACTGCCGCTTCAAGAACACACAGTGCAGGGCATGCAAACGAACCGGCCACATCGAACGGGTCTGCCGCGCCGGCAGCTCGAGTGGCCAGCAGCGAAACCTGCTGTTTCAACAGCCACGGAATTCGAGAGCGGCATACAACGTAACCGCTTTGCCTCATGATGAGTGCTACTACAGCAACCACGTCGGCGCAGGAGGATCAGCGGCGCCTTGCAAGCTACGAACAAAGGTGTCCATTGAGGGCCAGATTTGCGAGATGGAGGTGGACTCTGGATCGGATTTCTCGATCCTCACCGAGGCAACATTCCGCCGTCTCCAGCAGTGCGGTGGAGAGCTGGTGCCGACTGACTTTTCTTCAACGGTGGTTGATTATCAGCTAAACCCAGTGAACGTTGTCGGGGCCTGCAGCGTGCACGTTGAATACAAGGAGTTTGTGGGCCCGCTCACGGTACTGGTAGCAAGGGGCACCCGCACCAACCTACTGGGAGTTGACTGATTTCGACCACTGGGCATTGTCATCGCAGGTGTCTCCCAGATCGAGAAATTGACAGTCGACACCGTTCTCTCGGAGTTCAGTGAGGTTTCAGTGAGGTATTTGAAGACGGTTTGGGGAACTAGGTGGATTCTGCAGTAGCGGCCGTGGTTCAAGCTTGTTGAACACCGCTGGTGGGATTACAGTCTCGTCGGCGCCTGTGTCGATCTTAAATCTCACTGGCTCAGACTGGACTAACACATCAACCTCCCAACTATTTACTTGCGGAGACGTCACTATTCCAAGGAAACCGACGTTGGGACCTGGAGCTTCTACGAAGTGCACTCTTTTTGATAAGCAGACCTTGGAGAAGTGCCCTTTCTTGTGGCAATTTGTGCATACTTTGGACCGCGCTGGACACGAGGTGCGTGGATGCGTGTCTCTCCCACACCACCTGCATCGTGTTCGGTTGTCTGATGGCATGGTCAGCGGACGTTGCTGGTATGAAGTATTTTCCCTCTTTCTTCTATCATCAGGACCCTCGAGTTTGCTTGTACCGAGGGCCGTAGAAGCAGTTTTTTCTTTGTCCGATGACGAAATCTTGTGGACGTGAGAATTTCGATCCTGGTTTAGTTCCTCCTGTTGTTTGCGCACGCTTTCTACTTGTCGGGCTGTTTCCAGCGCTGTCTGAAGCGCTAGGTCGGCGTTAAGCTCTAGCTTTGCAGAGAGTTTTGAGTCTTGAATGCCGACAACGAAGCGATCCCTCACCAGTCAGATAATCGAAATCGAAAGACAGAAAAGTCAGATAATCGAAAACGCAAGCAGCGCGTTCGGTCACGGCGTGATAGCATGAAATGAAGCCGCTCTATCGAAACCGAAACTGAGTGGCCAACTAACTCCCAGGGTGCACTGTGTGGTATTTCGCCGCAATGGGGCGCTTCGATTTTGAAAGAAGTCTATTGGAGGGAACCAGATTGAAAATGTCACATCAATCAAATATCTCGGTGTCCACCTTTCAGCTAACCTATCATGGAACCTTTATACTGAGCATATCATCAGCACTGCGTCCAAAACTCTAGGATTTCTTAAACGTTCATTGTTCCAGGTTAATAAAGCAACTAAACTTCTTGCGTATACCTCTCTCGTAAGATCGCAGTTGGAGTACGCGTCCATTATTTGGCACCCTCATCAGATGTATATACAAATAATATTGAGTCACTTCAAAATAAAGCCGCCAGGTTCATAGCTAAGGATTACTCCCGATATTCAAGTATGACTAACATAAAACACTTCCTCAACCGTTCGCCACTTCATTGCCATAAATATATTGCCCGCATGTCCTTCTTCCGCAAGCTATACCATGGTTTATCTGCTTTCAGAGATTCATACATCCAAGCTCCTCATCATGTCTCATCCCGCGTAGATCACCCCTTCAAAGTACGCCCCATTTTTGCTTGCACCAACCTATTCAAAAACTCCCCTCTCCTCCTCGCTGTCTCCGATTGGAACAGCCTACCCAGCGATATTGTGTCGATCACCTCAACCCAGATGTTTACCAACGCCCTAACCAATGTATAACAATGTATGTAGTTTTTGCTTACCTAGTTTTCTGTAAGCATGTTTTTGTTTTTTTCTGTTATTATATGTTACGCCAACGTCATCTTTTTGTCACTAAGTGCACTACCTTTGTCTATGATTGCCCCCCTATGTAATGCCCAAAGAGTTTTTAAGGTAAATAAATAAAAAAAATATAAAAAATGGCGGCGCCCACAACAATGTCGGGAACGGAGTGCCGATACTCTAAGCGCAGCTCATTTAGTTGCTCTAGCTGTTTCCTATGTATTGAGCAATATGCCTGCCTATTTGACAATTAACAAAATCCGGCAATAAAGAAAATAAAGGATCCGTGGCTGAGTGGGCTAGCGCACACCAGCTCGGAGCGCGCGAAAGCTCGAGCTGCAGAACCCAGGGATCCTGGGTTCAATCCCCACCCCTGCCCGTTTCGATCTGGATGAGCATCGTACCGGCGTGCAACTACACGCTGTATGAATATCCACACAACCGCAATTCGCAACTTTCAGCGATGGTGGTACCGCGGTGTGAGAATCGCGCTCCCTAGCTCCTGGATGATCGGCCTCATAATAAATGGCCTTGCCTACACCTTCCTGGCGTGAAGAAATAATGTAAGGCCCTAATACTGCTCGTATATAGCAAAACTAGAATTACTTACGCATCGCAGACCCAGCCTCGCACCGCTCTTCTACGACGATCATCCAGATGACAGCCATTTTGATAGGCAACAGTGCGCCCCCTATAGGCCGTGAAAGTTGCGAATTATCTTTCCTACTGTGTCCTACTACAAATAGTCACTTCACCAAATAAACACAACGCGTGAAACAGGCTTTGCCGCGCGTTACCCAAACAGCGCAGGAAGCGAGCTGACGAGCCGAAGGATTCAAGATCTGCGCGGTCTTTCCCAGTCTGGCCCATTCTAGGAGGGGGCACGTTCCAATATTGGTGAAGCCTAGTCATAAAATGTTTAAACGCTATTGTGCCCAACGTGACCGCAGATCTCTCTGGCGATTGGTGCGCATGGCATGTCACGTGCGAGATGGATGGTTGATTGTAGAAGGATTCCTTGCAGGCTTGCGCGCGCTCCGTCCGGTAGGTTTTATCAGATCGAAGGCTAGACGAAGGCTAGCTACGGTCACGTGTTGGGCTGATAATTGAGGAGAGGAGGAAAATGAGAAAGAGACGAGGCGTCAAGGGAGCATGGCTCGTGGAGGCTACGTGGCTGACGTCATACCCTCTCCTACCCTTCTATCCTCCTTGGGCCCATTGGGCTGTGTTCCAAATCTTACCCAAATGGATCAGAGTAAAGGCCGGTTCACACATGCAGCGAAGCGCTAATGTAGCGCTTCTCACGTGTCGTCCGCTACTTATGGTCTGCCATGAGCGACAGTTTTGACGGTGCGATACAAAGCTGGTGAACGCTCCCGTCAGCACGCGCTTAGCGCGAGGTCAGCGCTATGCTTGTAGCGCTCCGCTGCATGTATGAACAGGCCTTTACACCGGCGGGCCGTGTCACGTGACAACACAGATTGAAAAACGCTGGACACGGGTAGGTTTTGGAACGCCAAGGTGCAAAAGCCCTTACCCAAGAGTAAGATTGAGTAAATTTTGGAACACGGTCCTTGGTCTGGCCTAACCGTGACGTCACAAACAATGAAGATGATAGCTAGAGAAGTGCCCCGTTTAGTTCGCGCACGCCGACACCGAAAGCGGGCAAAAATGGGCCCCATTTTCCCACCGAAAAATTTAGAAAAACAATTATAACTTTTGAATGAGATAACAGTTAGCTCTGAAACTGAAACACCATGTTCGGAACTTTCGGAACGGACATGGCCAAGTGTCAAACTGCCTCTCTGCGACGATATTTGACGAAGTTCAGCAAGCTGTGTTGTGTGACCTAATCAACATATTTTTATGATCTTTATATCGCCGTAAAGCTCCAATTAAGCTCTTTCTTGTTCGTATAATTTCTACATTTTGCAATAAGTATATAATGCGCTACATGTGCCTGAAAAACGAAAATTTCGACAAATTGGCAAGTTTAGAGTCGATTTTCTAAAAACACCCACTTTTATTTCTTTTTTTTTTATTTACAGTTAGTTAATATAGTAGTCTATCAGAAACTACCAACAGACATTGTAATATATTGTTTGTATGGCCGCTATTAAGACTCGAATCTCGTGCTATGAGCGTTTTGAACGGGACTTCGCACAGGCGCTCATGCTGAGCAGACTTTTGGCCTATGTAAGGTTTTCTATTTATCGTTAGCAGTTACCTCAATATCCAACCATAAACATTAATAAAATGTGGAGTAGTGTACTTAAAAAAAAATTTACTTCGAAGTCCGTATCCACAAGTGCGGGCACAGCGCTTACTTCCTCCCAATACGGGGGAATGCAGATCGTTAGAGAATTCCTCTGGGGCCTTTTGCTTTCGGCTTTGAGTTTAAAATACCGAACTTGACATGTAATTGTCATATTTTCTTATGTCAAACAGATATGCACTGCATATACGTATGTACGATTTAGTATCTGACGCTAAGGAAGTACGGTTTATTTTGTGCGCGTACGGACTCTTTCGTAATATAATAAGCATTTCGTAGCGTGTAAGGCTTCAGACGGTGTGAGTCATGTGTTTAGGTTTCATTTCTATTTTCAGTGATTCATACCGGGTTACCTCGACTTTTTCCTCTTGACTTAAGTTTGTCCGGGAGTCTAGATGTCACGTATCTTCTCCGCCAATACATAGGGCGAAGCTCACACACCTTGCAAATCACGCCAGTGCCAAGTAAATAAATAATTGTTAGGATAATTATTGTTGTTTCACTGGCTGTTACGCTCAGATGTTGAGGTAAGTACTAACATTAAATAGAAAACCTTACATAGGTCAAAATTCTGCTCAGCTGAGCGTCTATGCGAAGTCCCGTTCAAAACTCTCACAGCACGAGGTTCGAGTCCTAATAGCGGCCATACAAACAATATATTACGATTTCTGTTGGTAGGTCCTAACAGATTACTATATTACCTAACTGTAAATAAAAAATGAAATAAATAAAAGGCGGGTTTTTTTTTAAAATTCGACTTCAAACTTGCAAGTCTTTCTTTAGAAAAACTTGCAAGTTTGAGCTCGATTTTCTAAAAAAAAACACCTTTATTTTTTTCATTTTTTATTTACAGTTAGGTAATATAGTAGTCTGCCAGTACCTACCAAAAGAAATTGTAATATATTGTTTGTATGGCCGCTATTAGGACTCGAATCTCGTGCTGTGAGAGTTTTGAACGGGACTTCGAATAGACGCTCAGCTGAGCAGAATTTTGACCTATGTAAGGTTTTCTATTTAATGTTAGTACTTACCTCAATATCTGGACATAAAAGCCATTGAAGCAACAATATTTATCCTAAAAATATATTATTTACTTGGCACTGGCGTGATTTGCAAGGTGTGTGAGCTTCGCCCTATGTATTGGCGGAGAAGATACGTGACATCTAGACTCCCGGACAAACTTGAGTCAAGAGGAAAAAGTCTAAATAACTCGGCATGAATCACTGAAAATAGAAATGAAACCTAAACACATGACTAACACGTTTGAAGCCTTACACGCTACGAAATGCTTGTTATTTTACCAAAGAGTCCGTACGCGCACAAAATAAACCGTACTTCCTAAGCGTCAGATACTAAATCCTACATATGTATATGCACTGCATATCTGCTTGACATAAGAAAATAGGACAATTACATGTCAAGTTCGCTATTTCAAACTCAAAACCGAAAGCAAAAGGCCCCAGAGGAATTCTCTAACGATCTGCATTCCCCCGTATTGGGAGGAAGTAAGCGCTGTGCCCGCACTTGTGGATACGGAGTTCGAAGTAAATTGTTTTAAGTACACTACTCCAAATTTTATTAATGTTTATGGTTGGATATTGAGGTAACTGCTAACGATAAATAGAAAACCTTACATAGGGGTCATTCCACGTGAAACATCCCAGACGTTGCGCTCGACCACCTCCGATTTCTAAAAAAAAATCCATGGGCCTCGGTCACAATGTCCGTAGCCATACCCTAAAATAGTTTTGACGAAAAAAAAATTGTGATGACGTGAGCGCGATTTTAATTTTTGAAAACAGCGTGAAACTAGGCATCACTCAATAATTTACGAAAAATCAGCTTTTTTATGAAACACCCAACAATATCTTTTTCTTAATTTGCACGGTTGTCGACTTACATTGTGGTTGGGTTTGTGCAGTTTTGTTTAATTTATTTTTTTTTAAATACATAATTTTATTCAAAAATAAACATTTTTGTTATTTTAATAAAAATATATAATTGCTCCCGGGACCTAATATAACTTTTTACTGGCTTCCCTCTAGGTATATAACCTATAAAAAAAAATATTTTAAACCGCTCAATTAAACATCTTGCAGTAATACAAAAATCCTGAAGTTGCCAAAAAGTGCGTTTTTACGCATAAACAGCCGTTTATTCCACCCTGAGGTGGTCCAAGTAAAAATACAAAATATGGTGGGTTTGGAAGAACGATTAATCGTCTTTTGATTCTGAAAGTTTAATCACAGTAATTTTTGTTTAAAGCGAGAAAACAATTTTTGAAGTTGAACTCTCGCACCACTACCCGGCGTCGCTTCTTGACGCCTCTTCGCCGCACAGCACGCCACCTGCGACGATAGCCGAAGCGATTAGGTCCAAAGAAACAACGGAGTTTACTGCCCGCTTCCCCTCGTCCCTCTTTTCTGGCTGTAAGGGAAGAAACGGCGGGTATCGTGTACTAATCGGAGGTGCCGCCAGTGCGTCGCCATAGCAGGCCCGTTGTGCCCTTTGTACCCGAGGGCGGCTCCTCACACTCCGAAACGCGATGCCTAATCGACGGGCGGCATCAGCTGACGTGGACTTCTTCATGCCATGCCAAAGGTCCCACGGTGACCTCCGATCCCTAAAATAAAATTAATGGTTCTTCACCAAATTTCATGGGGTGATGGCGGTTTGAACTCGTAAAAAAGGAGTGAAACTAATTGATGAAAATTAAGATATTTTTATAGAACAGTGGACAATTTTTTCCTAAAAACCACATGGTATTTTGATTGTTGTGTAATAAGGATCACAGATATTCGGTTGAAGCAATTAAAAAAAAAAGTAATATATGAGAATTGTAGCCTTTTTGATAGTTTGATTCCAAACTATCTCGTTGCTGCAGGTGATTAAAACTTCTTATTGGCAACCTTGTGAATATACTGCACAAAAAAAATGGTTTCGGGCTGTACAACTAAATATCTTGCCGAAAAAAAACAACTTAATTTGTGCAAAATTTCGTTCTGCCGTTTAAAGAGCCGTCAATTCTGCCTTGAGGTGGTCGAAAGAAAAATGCGAAACATGGTGACTTTTACAGAAGAGTTTATTGCCTTTTGTTCTTGAAAGTTTAATTAAAATAATTTTGTTCTAAATACGAAAAAAAAACATTTTGAAGTTGAGCTTTTACGTCGCAACCTGGCGTCGTTTCTTGTGCCTCTTCTCTGCACAGCACGGCACCGTCGAGCCCGGCGAAGCGTGAGACGGTGTAACGGTGTGCCCACGCAGGTAGGGAGCAGGACCTTGAGTTGTCGGGTACATCTTAGTGAAAAAGGGCTGTTTTTCACTCTTGTTGCTTTATGGCTTTTTTCATTTCGACCGTTTTACGCGGCGATGTCCTCCTGTGATCTTCCTGTGTCTTGATGTCAGGAGATGCTTAGCGCTGCCGGTTCAGAGCATCCATTAGTAAGCTAGCTGTTTCCTACATACACAACGCGATCACTCTCTCTTGTTAACGTCAGGACAGATGTAAACAGCAGCACAAAAGACCCGTGAACGGGCAATCTCAAACGACGAGGCGATGTGGTGTTGACGAATGCGCGCCGTTGAAGGCTCACGCGTCGTTTGTGTTCAAATCGGCTTTGAAATGACAAATTCTTGCGTTGCTGAATAGGACGTAAGTCCACCACGTAGCGTAGATGGTGACGCAGGCTTAAAGTGATGGTAACTTCTTGTCCCTTTGACGGGGACCGCTGAGCTAAATCTTGAAGTGAGTCGAGCTCGTTTTTCTTTAACCATTTCTTTCGGCACCCAAAGTATTGTTATGCCTCCGATGTTATTTTTGGCCCAGGTAAACAGCTGCTGGGGGGTCATGATTTGGTTCTCGAAGGAACTTCGAAGACTGGCCCTTGCTGCCAGACGCTTCACTGTACGCCCGACTCCGTCACAAGCACTCTTCCCGTGGGACGTTGCGAAAAAATTCCATTCAGCGGAAATGCCGAAATCATTTTCGTGTTGACAGAGGTCTGCAAAGTTTTTTTTTTATTCTTGTACTGAGAGGACGCACCATCTGAAAAGTAGTGATTTTTTGTAATTTGCGGAAGGTCTCGCTTCAATATAATAATTACTTCACTCTGAAATACAGAAACTGCCACCGTGTCGTGTTCTAGGCAGTTAGAAATAAAACTGAAATATTTTATAGAAATCTCTTGGGTGGTGGCTTCTTGTTTGTGAAAGTAAATAACAACGGGGTGTACTGATGCCTGAGTATTCACCCAGTGATAGGATTGCGGGGCGTCCTGCACGATGAAACTATAATTTTCAGCGAAGTCCATGAGTACTATTGCCTCGTGTTTGCCCATGTTTGCTTTGCGCTCCCGCAAGTATCGTGCCTGTTGTTTGCTCACAAAGTGGTGAGCCTTCAGTGCCTTCAGCATATCTAAGAATTTTTCGCGGAACTCGTCTGGTGTCAGAACAATGGTTTCCAGTTGGCAACGCACCCCGCTAACCCACTGTTGCACATGGACGTAATCCGTTTCTTCCGGGTCAAGAAGTGGAGTGCTGCGGAGCAAAGTATCAGCAAAATCGGCACTTGGGCATTTGGCACACCTGTCAAGCATGCACTCTTCATTGTGTAGATCACATACTGTAGTGGATAGAAGTTCTTCGGTGCTTTCGTCTAATCCTGTAGCATGAAGCATGAGCTTAAAATTTTGGTGTTGCATGCACACGCAAACTGTATGAGTGCCGCTCCCCCCTGCTAGGACACAATGTGAAGGCCGCAGACTTGCGAATGTTGAAAAGCCGCACCTGAAATCGCAGCTTTTTTTCCATTCCTCGTGCATTTCTTTCAAGTTGAGCAACAACAGACGCTTTTGGCGACCACGTAGCACGTCCTTTTTTCCCGGTAGGCATTACGAGACAGCGTCGTCCTGATAAAACTCCATGATGGAGGCCTTGACTTCTTCGCTGACCGGGCGGCCTCTTCTTTTTGGGACGGTGCCTAATATTCCTGATTCTGGCCTGACCTTTACGGCTTGACGCGCTTGTCGTTCCGAGGCTCCAAAGAAGTTCATAATCTTTTCGCGAGACCAAGAGGGTAGGGCCAATGTTAGAAGTTGTAATTTTTTCTCTCTATTTTTCTCCAGGTCAAACTTGTTTTTTACATCTTGCATGAGTGACACGTAGTCACTCAAAACAAAATCTTCATCCTGGTTCGGCTGAGAAGTTCGTTTCTGCTGTACACCCAAAGATGTATAAATTCTTCTTTCGGCAGAAATTTTAAGTTTTCTAACCTTCTTTTGGGCGTATGTCTCGCGGCTTGTTCGCCCTCGTGGAGAGGGCTCTCTCCAATGGCTACGAGGGCCTCGTTGACGCTCTCAAGTGCTACATCGGGGTCATCTTGCTCAGAAGGGGCATCAAGAGCCAGAGGTGGTGGTGGTGCTTGAAAAGTAGGTCTCTTCTTCAATTCGAAACAATTTCGCCGGCATGCTTGACAAAGTCGGTTTCCAGGAATAAGGTTTAAATTGGGGTGCGCATCTGCCAAGGCTATTGTAATGACAGCTGATCCACGGCGGTTTTTGACGTGTTCATAGAAAGGGTTAGAACACCACTTGGATGCAATCAGTGATGTGTACTTTTTAAGGAATACTTGATAATGATGTGAACACACTGTACGGATGTCACCTTGTGGGCGCCCGGAACGGAACGAAAGGAGCCGCCGATCCGTGTGCGTAAGGTCTTGAGCGTTGATGAGGGACCACGTCTTGGTCTGTGTGGTCACATGGGAAACCCCTTGCACCAAGGGAGCACGGAGGAGGTTCGGCTTCTGCAATGAAAAAGAAATTTGAATGGAACATGACTGCTCCTTCATTTATGTGAGCCATATCTGCGTGCTGCGCATAAATGACAAGTCGGGCACATATGCGCCTTTCGTGCAGAAGCTAGCCTTGTACGCAAAACGCCATTCGGCTTTGAACTTTTATAACGCTAATTGGTTTGTGACAGGTATAAGGCGAACCATGTGTATTTAATATAAGCCAACGCATCCTTCCCTACAGCTTGGGCTTATACATGTCTAACGTAACAGAAACTACATGTACGACGAACGGCCAGCTTTAAAAGAAATAGCTAGTCAATTTGGTTTGAAAAAGTCATGAATTGAGCGGCCACAACTATACACATACTGTGACAGGGTAGACACGAGTAAACACGACATAACTATCATTGTATTGTACAAAATAAAGCCAGCTTTCCTACGTACCCTGATCAGCATCCACAGGAACCGTAGATTGACTTCTTTGTCCAGAGGGACCAGCTTCATCCTTCGTTACACCACCGTACAACGTACTTGACGAAAAAGTAAGTTCTTTCTTCGACAGATTTCCGATCTCAAATGGTCGTTCAAAAGCCAACTTCTCGGTTGTCAGCCCTTTCTTAGCTTAGTAGCGCAGAAGCGGGTTCCTCAAAAGGCAAGGAATAAGTCTCGATACCCAGTGTCAATAGTGCGCACACGTGCCTTTGTTTATTCATTATTTCCGATGGGTCATGTAAAGATTCCCGCACTGACATTATGGACCGAAAATAATGCTAGAAGTCCGAGTTAACATACTGAATCAGCGCGTTTCAGAGCATTGATCACGCGCCTGTAGCCTTCACTGCGCTCCAACTAAGCGCGAACCGGATCATAGTTCCGCTTTTCACCGCAGCATGCGTGACGGCTAGATTTCGCGGCGATATTATCGTGTTTCAGACGTCCACGTCAGCTGATGCCGCCCGTCGATTAGGCATCGCGTTTCGGAGTGTGAGGAGCCGCCCTCGGGTACAAAGGGCACAACGGGGCTGCTATGGCGACGCACTGGCGGCACCTCCGATTAGTACTCGATACCCGCCGTTTCTTCCCTTACAGCCAGAAAAGAGGGACGAGGGGAAGCGGGCAGCAAACTCCGTTGTTTCTTTGGACCTAATCGCTTCAGCTATCGTCGCAGGTGGCGTGCTGTGCGGCGAAGAGGCGTTAAAGGGCCCATGAAACGAATTTCGGGCTGGAACGAATCAATTTATATTGCGATTTTACTAAAAGCACATCATTCAGTGGGCCCCCCAAAAAAAGGTATAAAGTCAAAAGCCTGACTTTCGGTACGAAAATTTCAAAAACACAGCGGACTATCTCGTACCTCCTTCCCTTCGTAAGCTCTCTGCCTTTTCACAGTGATACATCCGCGGACCTACAGCGCGTCACCGGGCCCCCGCAGCGCGTCACCAGGCCCAAACGAACGTCACACGACACCGGAGCTCACTTAATCCCTTCACCCCTAAGCTGACATTGGTCCGGCAAGCGCGTAGGTGGAACCTACGCGCTTGCCGGACCAATCAGCCGCTCCCCTTTCATCACCTGACCTCATTTTCTGCGGCTGGGTATGCGCAAGAGAGCGTGATCACGTGGCAAAAGTGTGGCTGGCCCAACGAGCACGTAGCTTCCACAGCACTGTCAGCTTCGGGGTGAACGGGGTGGGGAAAGCAACTTTTCTGAACTTTGAGAGACGGGCTAATCTTCTAGGGGAACAATGGATGTGTCCGGATTACGCAAGCGAGAGTTCGAGCAGTCCGAGCAAGAGGGGACTCCTCCCTTTCCGTCTTCTTGAACTGTTTGGTAGAATGCGCGATTTATGAGTTGAGGAGGAAAGCTAAACAGGAAAAAGTTGGAAAAGCGTTTCATGACTCCTTTAAAGGGATACTTCAACGAAATTTGAAATATTCCCGTCGTGTTCAAAAATAGGTTGAATATGATCCACAATATCCGTAAATGACACTCGCGCGTTTGTATTTTGATCCTGGTGGCTGTATTTTTCGTTATAAACGGCCCACTCTGGCAAGCGCTCGGAGAAGGCCCAGCTTAGAGCCTGTGACATCCAACGCAATCGTGACGTAGGTTGTCTCAAGACGAGCAAAGCTACGGCGAGGCTGACGTCGAGAGGATGGCCTAGTCGTTCCAGCCACCGAAGCGGCTGCTTTTGTACGAATTTTGAGTGACAGGTTAATCTTCTATAATCTTGTAGGGGGACAATAGCGACTTCTGCGACACACAAAAGGGATTCTCGGGAAGGGGGGAGTTCCTCCTTCCCCCCTTCTCTCGTCGTGGCCGGAGGCGAGACAACCTCCGTCACTAGCTGCCAAGGTTCCTAGACGAGCATTACAAACGAGGCGTTAGCGACATCCACCAGGTGCTCTTTGCTAATCGTTTAATTCGTTTTAAAATTCCTTTTCGAGACTTTTTTAACAAGATATTGGTATGTTCCATGTGATACTGCTCTTTTGAACACATATAGACCAAAAAATGAGCGCCGAAATTTCGTTGTAGTATCCCTTTAAAGGGCAACTCCGCACAATTCCCAAGATTTCGGGATAATGAGTGATTTCGAATTAAAAAGCCCCAGTAAAAGACACTACGTCGTTTTCTTCGCGAAAAATGGGATATATATTTTTAAATCGAATTTTAAACGAGAGCGGAAATCGAAACCGAAACTTCGGCTCCGTCCGGCAACATTGGCCTCGGGCCGCCAAGTACATGGCCATCACGTGGTACGAGATGTCACGTGATCCTCGGCCCAACGACGGGCGGCGGGATTGGGGCGGGCGTGTGGCAGGCGCGAGTGTCGTCTGCACGACGCTCTTCGCCACGTTTTGGTGTCTACGACATTCGACGACGTCTGCATTACTGCGGCATAAGTCTGCGCACGTGGTGTCCGTAGTGTAAACGGAACTCCGAGAGGCAATAATGACAAACGGTGAGATGACGACGGCGGTTGTGACACGGAAGACACCGGTAACGGCGAGACCGCGACAGGCGGCCGAACGGCTCCCAAGAAGCGCGCTGCGCAGGCGCATTGCGCCAATCACGTGGACACCGCTGAGCGCCGAGGGGAAACGTCGCTGACGTGACCCGCTACGCTTGCCTGGAGAAGTAAAAACAAGCAAAAGGGGGCCATGAAGATTACGTTTAGCTCAATGTTGGCTCCGCCCACGCCGTAGCCTTGACTGCGCTGTTGGTGGCGCCTGAATTCGCCCGCTCGAGTCAGCCAATTTCGGCAATTTGACGAGTTGCAAAGTTTGCCGGAACATTTAAGCAACATTTAGACAGAACTGTGTCGTAATATTTGACGTGTGGTCTTCCTAGGCGATACTGAAGAGGACGGCATTGTTTTTTCAAAACCAAAAATGAAGCGGAGTTGTTAAGAAGCGACGCCGGGTAGTGGTGCGAGAGTTCAACTTCAAAAATTGTTTTCTCGCTTTAAACAAAAATTATTCTGACTAAACTTTCAGAATCAAAAGACGATTAATCCTTCTTCCAAACCCACCATATTTTGTATTTTTACTTGGACCACCTCAGGGTGGAATAAACGGCTGTTTATGCGTCAAAATGCACTTATGGCAACTTCAGGATTTTTTTTTTTTACTGCAAGATGTTTATTTGAGCAGATTAAAATATTTTTATAGGTTATATACCTAAAGGGCAGCCAGTAAAAAGTTATATTAGGCCCGGGGAGCAATTATATATTTTTTAATGAAATGACAAAAATGTTTATTTTTGAATAAAATTATGTATTTAAAAAAAAATATTTAAACTAAACAAAACTGCACAAACCCAACCACATTGTAAGTCGGCAACCGTGCAAATTTAAGAAAAGAAGTATTGTTGGGTGTTTCATAAAAAAGCTGATTTTTCATAAATTATTGAGTGATGCCTACTTTC
Organism: Ixodes persulcatus; assembly: GCA_013358835.2. Taxonomy (NCBI): domain Eukaryota; kingdom Metazoa; phylum Arthropoda; class Arachnida; order Ixodida; family Ixodidae; genus Ixodes; species Ixodes persulcatus. The sequence goes on from JABSTQ010004622.1 coordinate 43,343, forward strand.
ACGCTGTTTTCAAAAATTAAAATCGCGCTCACGTCATCACACATTTTTTTTTCGTCAAAACTATTTTAGGGTATGGCTACGGACATTGTGGCCGAAGCCCATGAATTTTTTTTTAGAAATCGGAGGTGGTCGAGCGCAACGTCTGGGACGTCACGTGGAACGACCCATAGGCCAAAATTCTGCTCAGCAGACCGCCTGTGCGAAGTCCCGTTCAATACGCTCATAGCACGAGGTTCGAGTCTTAATAGCGGCCATACAAACAATATATTACAATTTCTGTTGGTAGTTTCTGATAGACTACTATATTAACTAACTGTGAAGAAAAAATAAAAGAAATAAAAGTGGGGTTTTCTAGAAAATCGACTCCAAGCTCGCCAGTTTTTCGAAATTTTCGTTTTTCAGGCAGATGTAGCGCATTATATACTTATCGCACAATATTGGAATTATACTCATACAAATGAGCTTTATTGGAGCTTTACGGTGATATAAAGATCATAAAAATATGTCGATTAGGTCACACAGCACAACTTGCTGAACTTCGTCAAATATCGTCGTAGAGAGGCAGTTTGACAAATAAAGAAAATCTTTAAGAATGTTATGACCTAGACGCTTAATTAGCATGAAAAAGCCTACGTCTAAGTGTTCCCAAAAAGTTGTATTGATGTAGCGTAAAAAGTATGGAAAAAGGATGGAGTGAAATATGGCACTTCCGATAAGCTGGAAAAACGCCAGTTTCCAGTTTGGCCGCTTCAACGGTCCATAACTTGAGAACAAAAAATCCCACGAAATTGAAGGAATTGCTCCAAAAATATATTTTTTTCGGCAAAATTAAAGATTCGACCCTAAATCTGCCCGAGTTGAGATGAAATCACCCACATATATCACCATCACCTTCTTCCTGTATATTTCGTCATCTCATAATCACCATCACTAGACGCGGCACCGCGGGCCTCTATGGTACGGGCTGTTGCCTTTCTGCGGTGCCGCGGCTCGCCAGAGCCAATAAAGATTCTTCTTGATATTATTAATATTATTATCTGGTTCGGACCTCTGGGGCTACATTTGGGCGAAGAATAGCGTTCAATGATGCATAAATAATTTTTCTTCAGAAAAAAAAAAAAAAAAAACTTTGTACAATGTTTTTGAAGTACTTACCAGACATGTACAAATTACTCAAAAAAGGTAGTTAAGTTAAGTTACTGAGTATCGACGCCAAAAGTAATTGGAGTAGAGTAGAAATTACACATTTGTAATAGTAATTGAGTAAAATACTAACTACTCTAAAAAAGTAGCGAGTTACTTTGAAGTTACTTTCGAAGTTACTTTTTTATATTTTTGTGGTAGCAAAATGAACAGCAGTTTTGATTCGTGAAAAACCCTGCGAGCCTGAAAAAAATGCAGTCATTTTATTACTTGAGTTTTCACTAAAATAGTTTATTCACTCGCAGAAGCAATTTACTTTTGAAGTTATTGATAGGAGAGTTTTCGCCTTTTCCTACTAACGACGTCCCCAGCTAAGCTAAAAAGACGTTCCACCGACGCGCTGGATGGAACGGCAGCGTTGAGTTTGAGAAGCAGGCTGTGCAGGATCGGGTAAGCGAGTGTTGGCATCTTAGGTGTCCATGACGAAACATGTGAGGTTTGCCTCGTTTGGGGGGTTGTATAACAAACTCTCCTCCTTTTGTCTTTTTCTTCGGCAAGTTGAGATTGTTATGATTGGCCCCTCTTTATTCCCACGACGTTCGGAGAGTATACGCTGAGCGAGTGCACCTGACCGTCAAGGGTTCAAGTCTCACGCCACGACGATGAGATCATTCGGACGACTGCGCGTATCGTTGCAGTGCTAGTGCTACGCTACCGAAAAAAAAGTTTTTTTTTTTTATTTAACAGGGTGCAATAAAAGGAACTCCCAAGGGTGACTCGCAACCCTCGCCGGCGACTTCGGTATCCTGACGCGCCTGACATGCCTGACAAGTAAATCGTTTTCAACAAAGAGGAGATCTCCCTGTCGTGGAAGGTCGGAAGGGCTCGAAGGATTACGTGAACAAGCATTGACGCTCGTACAGTTGCAGCTGGAAGCGGGAATGTGCTCCCATGAACGGATTATCCGTGTCTGCGTTTCTGTGCGGTGGAGTCCGGCTGTGCAAGCGAGTATTCGCTGACGACGAGGCGACGATGGGAACAGGCGCCCAACTCCGAGGTCATGCCAGTGGCGCCTCCTGTAAAACCCCCAAACCGCCTGAGTCAGAACTCACAAAGGGCAGGCAACATGAAAACAACAACCTTCGGAGTGCCCCCGTCTTTGCTTGCACGGTTGCAGCTGAAGGCGCGACACCTGCGTGCATTACCGGATTAGGTCAATACCCGACCAAGGCTTGTTAAGCATCTCTTCCTGCGTTCGTGCGCGTCGGTGTTATGTTTTGGCTGCTCATCGCCACCTTGGCCCAAGGACGCCTGTGATGCATTTTCTACGGCTGCGAGGGGCC
>JABSTQ010004623.1:0-25442 GCA_013358835.2 Ixodes persulcatus
CCGGCGCTGCCCTCCACCCGCCAACAACCACGTTGCGAACAACAAAACCAGCGTTCTGCACATCTAGTTCGCCATGTTAATTTTATTTTTCTTTTACGTGTGGTTCGATTTTAAACGTTTCCGTTGCGGTTTTAACCGAAGCTATTAGCTTTTGTTGGCTCAGGAATTAAGTATCCTAGCACCTATTTAAAACATTACTGAGACTAGCTTAAAGGGGCACTGACACATCAAAATCATAATTTTTTTTATTATCCGAAACGATTGAAAACGATGCCGGGACATTACCTTCAAAGTTCGAAACTTGGGAATTCAGTATTTGTGAAGTAAAAAAACAATTTCCAAATGCCGAATTTGAAGTTCCTGCGCGATCAGATCAGTGCGTTGACGTCAAATACTGCCGAGTCCTGAGAGTCCACTTTCTTTCACCACTCCGCGCTGTTGCCATCGCGACCCAAAGCGAGGAGGAAAGGAGCGAGCGCCGGCAGACTGGTTTTGTGTGGTGTCGCCTGTTTTCCGTGGGAGGATACAAATCCAGGAGGCGGCACCACAACGGACTCCGTTTTTTGGTATTTCAAAAAGAAGGGCCGTAGTGCGTTCGCAATTCCGTAAAAAACATGTTTTACGATTGCTGTTATTAAATGTTATAAAAATGTCGCCTAAGTAGCTTCTAAATTTCATGATTCTTGACGTCACGAATCAAAAGAAGCGAGGAGGCGAAAAGCGGAAGAGGAAAACGCCAAAAATAAAAAGGTGCGCGCGCGCGGGGGAAAATTGTTTTTTGCGTTGCGTTTTTTTTTTCTTGCGTGTCTATGACTACAACGTGCATCGTTTTAGACAATGAAGAAATACGTCTCTTGGGGTGCCAGTGCCCCTTTAAGTTTAATCGATATATGAGAGACGTCATGTTTAGGCTACACCAAAACACAAGGCCTGAAAGATCCAATCTTATCCGATCCAAGCACAAGCTGATTGGGGTGCGTGGCTAGCGTGGCAGTTTACTAAGCTTAGTGCATTGATACGCCTATAGGTTTTTAAGGTAGAGGTGGGGGCTTATGGTCGGTGTACAAGTGCACTGGCTGGGTAACGGAGGGTGCGTCTTCCAGGAAAGGGGAGCATGTGCGCCAGATGCACCCGACTCCAACTTTCTTTTCTTAGAGTGCGGTTGGGAAGGAAATATGTGAAGCAGTAACCGAAAATCGCGGATGTGGTATTCGCGCTAGGAGTGCCGCGCAGCGACAGAGCGATATTGTTAGCGCGAAGGTGACATCGGCACTGTTTTCGTATTTTATTTTCAAAGAACAACGACGGGCACAATATTTTCCCACTTCTGGTAATGTTCCAAATGAACATATCACACGAGAGTGCTAGTTAAGACAATAGCCTTTCAAGTCTAACGAAAACAAAAACTGAATAAAACGTTGATCGTTTGCTTGCGCTAACAGTGTTCGCGCGATGCACGCACTAATATCCTGCCAACCACTCGCTCATGATGCTTCTCTCGTTGCCCGTCGTTATGCCAAAGTTTCGTCAACGCGATGAAAGTTTAGATTATGGGTGTCCCTGCGGCGAAACTGAAAGTCAGCACTTCTGACCGAACACTTGCTGGCCGTGTTTATGTCCGCGGCGGCCAAGCTGAAAATCAGCACTTCTGGCCAAACACTTGCCGGCCGTGTTTATGTCCCCGGCGGCCAAGCTGAAAATCAGCACTGCTGGCCAAACACTTGCCGGCCGTGTTTATGTCTCCGGCGGCCAAGCTGAAAATTAGCACTTCTGGCCAAACACTTGCCGGCCGTGTTTATGTCTCCGGCGGCCAAGCTGAAAATCAGCACTGCTGGCCAAACACTTGCCGGCCGTGTTTATGTCCCCGGCGGCCAAGCTGAAAATCAGCACTGCTGGCCAAACACTTGCCGGCCGTGTTTATGTCTCCGGCGGCCAAGCTGAAAATTAGCACTTCTGGCCAAACACTTGCCGGCCGTGTTTATGTCTCCGGCGGCCAAGCTGAAAATCAGCACTGCTGGCCAAACACTTGCCGGCCGTGTTTATGTCTCCGGCGGCCAAGCTGAAAATTAGCACTTCTGGCCAAACACTTGCCGGTCGTGTTTATGTCTCCGGCGGTCAAGCTGAAAATTAGACTTCTGGCCAAACACTTGCCGGTCGTGTTTATGTCCCCGGCGGCCAAGCTGAAAATCAGCACTGCTGGCCAAACACTTGCCGGCCGTGTTTATGTCCCCGGCGGCCAAGTTGAAAATTAGCACTTCTGGCCAAACACTTTCCGGCCGTGTTTATGTCCCCGGCGGCCAAGCTGAAAATCAGCACTGCTGGCCAAACACTTGCCAACCGGGTTTATGTCTCCGGCGGCCAAGCTGAAAATCAGCACTTCTGGCCAAACACTTGCCGGCCGTGTTTATGTCTCCGGCGGACAAGCTATATACAGCTAGTTTGTGGCCGGACTCTTGCCGGCCTTGTTTATGTCTCCGGTGGCCAAGAACTTAAAGTGGCCAAGCTGTCCAGACACTGGCCAACCGTCGGCCGATCGAAATTCACTTTTTGGTGCTGCTTGGGATAACATTGAATTTTCTTTTTGGCTTTTTTCACTTATCAATACTCTATGACGCTAAAAATTTGAAGAAAACAAAATCAGAATTTTGTGTACAATAAACGTACGCTCTGAAAAACTCTGAATTTCCTGAAAATGCGGGAGAAAAAAAAATTAACTCCAAAAAACTCTTCGAATTGTTGAAAGACCAAGTCTATAGACCAGGGGTGGCCAGGCTGACCCGGCCTAAGAGCCACATACAAAACCACGAAACTTCCAAGAGCCGCTGGGGTGGGGTAAATATTTGTCCAGAGGAATAAACGAAACTCGAACTACTTTCGATCTATCCGAGTCAAAAACAGTCCGACAGTACGTAAGGTAGCAGTAGCATACGACTACCAAACCGCAACCTGTCTTTCGATTAAAAACGTGTTCTATTTCTCTTTTTGGGGAAGTGCTCGTGTGACTGGGAGGGAGGCGGGTGTGTATATGTCTGTATGTATGTGTGTGTGTGTGTGTGTGTGTGCGCGCGTGCGTGTGCGTGCGTGTGTGTTTGTGGGGGGGGGGGGCGCCGAGGGAGCCGCGAGTCGCATTTTAACACGCGAAGAGCCGTATGCTGCTCGTGAGCCGCAGACTAGCCACCCCTGCTATAGACCAACACGCGGCCCTGACATCACACGGCTGCAGAGGCACTGCCGATGGCACTGCGCATGCGCAAACGCTTCACTTCACGCGAATTCGGCTTCTGCGCACGCGCAGTGCCCACACCTGGTGTGGGCAAACACGGTCTTGTTTGTAAACAACGTGTCTGTATATACGCACGACGTCGTGTGCTCCCGCCGGAGGTGGCTATACGCACAACGCGGAGAGCTCATGCCGGACAGTGCGTGTATCACTGGAGTCCGTGTTTAGCCGCCGCCACCCCCCCCCCCCCCTCCCCCGCCTGCATTCACGCCGCTTCGCAGCGACAGTATGCGGCTGCTAATTTCAAAACTATTAACCCACTTGCTCCCGCTCCCCCCCCCCCCCCCCCCCCAGTACACGCCCCCTCGCAGCGTCCAGCCGGCAACCCAAGCCCCGCTGTCCCCGATCGCACCTCCGGAAAGGGAGTCCCATACCATTTAGTTCTGCGAAGTTTCGTCGACAACATTAGTTTTTTTTCTTCTTTTTTAGTGTCGATCGTAAAAAAGAAATGTCGTAAATGTTGCCAAATGCCTCGACAAAACAATGTTTGAAAAAAAGCAAAAGAGCAGGCCCACCACGGATCGAACCCGCGTCCACTTGCGTATGAAGCAGACGCCCTATTACTATGCCCTGCCACCGCTTAGCAAGCTCGTTGTAACCAATCGTTTTATGCAAGTTTCGCATAGTGCGTATAGCTCTTTTTGACCGAAGTGCACTACGGAGTGTGTATTGGCGACTCCAGCGAAATCGACGCCGCGTAGCGGCAACGCCGAGAACCTCAGAGAGGAGGTCGTTTCGACTCTGTCGTCTGCTATCGCTGCTTGGTTCTCGTATAGGCAGCATAGAAACAAACATTGTTTTCAGTAATTATTTTTATGCTTCCGCCGTGTCATTCCTACGCACTGACTAGAAGAAGGTTACTATCGTTGAAGAATCGCTTTGCTTCATATCTAACTCCGATATTACGCTACAGTGCGAAATATTTATGGCGTCCGCATGCTGAACGACGAAAACGACCTCCTTTCGTCCGCCATTTTGCCTGACCAGCGCGCCCCCTATAGTTCGCTGGAGTCGCGAATAGCTTTACTCAATAGAGTAACGCAGAACCCTTCCTATAACCGCGAACAAGCTTCACCGCCGGTTCCGTCGTGAGGACAAAGAGCGCTGGGCGACTTTGTTTACCCCGATATGAAATTGGCGCCGCATAATCGAGCACTCTTGATTGGATGCCACAGGCTGCCGTCGGGCACCGCGCGTCCAACTGCCCGCACCCAAGTCCAACTTTTGGCATTCCGACTTGTCGAAGGGAAGCGAAACAAAATGATCTGCCCCTGGCAGTATCGTATCACCGCTTCCACAGAAATATTAGCAGGTTTGTTTTCAAAGGGTCCGTGTTGTTTTGTTTCCAACAAAACATAAATGCGGAAGCGGACGATGTGCGATCTTGTGAAATTGGCGATTTAATACGTTCACGTGCTTCAAGAAGTCTACCATAGTAACACATTGCTGTATCGATGCAATCACTTACCTCCCATGTCGTTCGCAAAGGCCGAATAATATCCTTCGTCCTCGCCTTTCTCGCCCCTCCAGTAGGCCTGTACACGCACAGTCCTGTCGAACTCCCCGACGTTCTTCGGGGAGAAGTTTTTAATGAGCGATACGGGCAGGATAGCGCGCTGGCCATCCTGCTCATACCGCACATAGGCAAACATGATGCTCACTGTTCTCGAGTCGCTGAAGGAAAAGGCCGAGCACAATAGCCCCAGCGGCCAAGGTTTAACCAAGCCGTCCGGATTGAATTGGATTGGTTCAGTCACTAGGCCTTTTAGGATAGGCTTCCTTCGGCTACTTAATCTATGTTAACGCAAGAGGTAAGGATAATAAAACTTTTGCGTCAAGTAAAACTTAACAGCCTACTTTTATAATTTACTAACGAATAAATTGGCTCGATTCAGTAGCTGGAACCCCCAACTTACCGATGCAAAGCGATACAAAAAAGGAACTAGCCGCATATCCATATTCATATCCATATCCATATCCATGGGAGGAACCGTCTGCTGTTCCCGCTGGCTACCAGTACTCCGAGTTCGCGTTGTTTGCTTGGCAGATTTGTTCGTTGTTTCGCTGGACGCCATGTTTAAGATTGCGTTTTGTTAACTTTAATAGCGATAACAAGACCCCGTCAAATAAACGGCGAAAAATATACATCGACGCGGGCGAAGAATTGCTAATCCCCAAGTTCGCCGGCTGAAAGAAGCACAGGCATTGAGTTTGCGGGCTTCGATTTTAGCATCAAATTCACCAGAAATATCCGACGGCTCGAAAAATGATGACGATCTAGATAGCGAGGACGATCACGACTCGATTGACTCTGGTAGCAGATGAGATGAGCGTGCGTCAGAGCCGGCTCATGGAAGCCCCGATGAAAGCACCACGGCAAGCGATCGTGACTGTATCGAGACTCCCGCATCTCGGCCGTGGAATTTACGACAAAAAACCACGACCGGTCGTGCAAAAACCGCTGGCCAGCGAGAACACCACGCGACTAACGCGACAGATGGAGCGGCCTTTATAAACTAATTTTGAAGCGGACCCACACACATCCAATTCCCGGCTGGGTATTACTTCATTGGGTTCCAATGAAATCGGATGAATTCCACCACATTCAAGTGAGGACTCCGTCCACTGAAATATCCACCGAATCCCTGTGTTTTCTTGTAAAAAGCGGTGAATGACTCCGTCTTCCAGAGAAATGCACACCAAAATCTAGTGTTTTCTTGTAAACACTGGTGAACCACTGTCTTCCACTGATATATCCACCGAAATCCAGTTTTTTCTGATAAAAACCAGCAAAATTACAACAGTTTTCAGTGGATTACGATGGAAGTTGTCATCGGTTTTTTCAATAGGGGCGCGCTGCAGCGCATCCAGTCCTAAGACGTCGCAAGAGGCTTAAAAACCGGTCTGGTCTTTCTCGGTTGCATGTGTGAACGGCGCTTTAGGTTTGAGGTTTGTCGCTGTCGTTTGTTTCTGTTTGTCGCTGTAGTGGGACTCGGGCATAAGCCAGCACCATGTACTGAACATGAAATAAAAAACGACTGTATCGAACTTGATTCAATTTAGCAGCTTCATTTGCATGCCGACCACACAATAAATACAACAGCTCGCACAAAAATTACTGAGCAGCTTTATTATACGTGAGGCACTAAATCCCGAACAAAGAAGCAACCAGTTTTTTCTGCACACAGCACTGAAAAGTGGAAATGTTGCTGGGCTATATGCCACAAAAACATCCTTTGAATGACAACGTAGGCTTCCTTGGGAGTAGTGCGTAAATTCCCTGTATAGCCAAGATTGAATTACCAGAGAATTCCCACCCTGGCCCACACTGCATTTACACCGTTTTGCCAAGCTTGACTGACCACTGAACTGCCAGCATGGCCCAGGCTGCATTTAGACCGTTTTGCCAAGCTTGGCTGACCACTGAACTGCCACCCTGGCCCAGGCTGGTTTTACACCCTATAGCCAAGCTTGGCTAGACCAGGAACCCCCACTGAACTGCCGGGCCGGCTAGCCAGACTGGGGCTGCCTGGCGCCATGGGGCAAAACAATCTAGGCCCAGTGAAACTTCCCCGGCTGCCCAGTCTGGCTCAAGCTTGAGCCGGTAATAATGTGCTGCTTGGGTCCTTATTTAGAAATATAAAGTAAGGCCACTATATCGTTTGAATTTCACAGAAATATAATTACTTACGTCTTGCAGACCCAACCTGGCACTGGTGTTCCATAACGGTAGTCAAAATGACAGTCGTCTTGATAGGCACCAGTGCGTGCTTCATAGGCCGTGAAAGTCGGGAACTATTTGAAGAGTATCAAGGTCTTCCTTCCTTCATCGGTAATTAAAAGGCCGGGAATGATATATTGCATATGCTAGTCCTTAGAAGACGGTAGTAATCAAAGTCGGCACACAGAACTTTGTCGCCCTCAGAAATTACATAAACATGATTGCCAGAGATTTGGTCTATAATGTGTGCCGCCCCTTTCTAACGCATTAGCTGTTGCAACAAGCATGCTTCTGAATCTTGTGTCAATTACTCCACAGAGAGTCCTAGGCAAAATAAGTAATTATAACAAAATAAAATTACCTGACAAACTAAAGTACTCAATAGTTCTCTCCAGGTAAGGTGTTCAAAGGATAATTTAGAAGTAATATAATTCATTGCAGAATACTGTAAGTTGGGTGAGTTGGTATGATGACAAAGTAAAAAGATCACCGCACAAAAAGACCAGGAGATAGAATGAGCACGAACAACAACACAACACACATAACTGAATATATATACAATATATTCATTTGCGAGTCAGCGCCTGTGTGTTGTGCATGTTCCTTCTCTCTGTTGTTTTATTTTTGCGCATTGTTCCGCTCACCATATCATTTATTTTATTAAGTAATTTGTAAGAATTATTTTGGTCACTACAGTTGTGATAATTTTAACGTTTTTCATTCATCTTAGCCACATAAAATGTAATCTACACAATAATATAACTAAACAATTATTATAATCGCCATATGCTTTCACTATAGACAGGGTCAACACACCTGTCCTTTTGTGGTTTGCTTGTTTGTGCACGAGACATGCGTTTGCTGGAGGGCGTTTGCAGATAAGGTCGAACAACCATGTCGGGCGATTATTTTTAATTTTGATGAAAAGAAAATGTTTTTGCTGGCTCCGCTCTCCGTACCTATAAATAAGTTAAGGCCTTCTAAATATGCCAGTGTGTTGCCCTTTATTTAGTTCATCTTTGAATGAAATATTGTTGTCCTGGTTAGCTGAAGAAATTTACAAGACTCGCCCATACAGGGAAATATGATTAAATATGCATTATCTTGAAATTAATTAAAAAAAAATAATAAGTCTTTATCAATATTTTTTAAACACTCCGAAATTAACGGTTATAATAGCTACTAACAGAATCTGCAAAGACATAGTGCAATATTTGTGTGGCTTAGAAGTTATAAAGCGAGAAATCTGGCCAAATTGACGTTAATGCAGTTGCCATGAATGGGACGTGCAGACACACATTCTTGTCAATTTCACAAGTTTTACAAAGCGTGAAAACGTTACCGGGTGGTCAGTAAAAGACAAATTGACAGCACTGAGGTGTACGGTCGGTAGATTTTCAAGGGAAAATGCCGAATACGTTTTTTAACGACCGACACAAAAATGCGCTTGGGCCGAGCGATCGAGAGGCGCCACCCTGTCACACGGTTCGCGGTGCCCTATTTAACAGCCGGCGTGTAGCGTCTGCGTGCAGCGACGCAAAGGAAGCAACAGCAGTGACTTTCTAAACAGATCAGCCTAGAACCTTGGTGGTAACATGATATAGGAGGTAGGGCGCGGAAGAACCTGAACCTGCCCTGCCTCTAAGCGCCAATACATCTGCCGTGGCGGAGGGCCGCACAACACAAACAAAATAAAGATACGAAAAAGAAAGTCTGCTTGACTGAGATTGTCTGTATCAGGCGCTTCTAGACAGAATCGAACGACAATGTCCGGTCGTTTTTTTTTTTTTAATTTTTACCAAGTTATTTATGTTACTTGTTCTGCAACCGCAAAAACTTAATCGAAATTCTTTTGCCGAAAATAAAATTTCTCTTGAGGAACAAAAACCACAAGGTCGCTGTCGGTATACGTGCAGGTTTTTTGCGACTTGCGTGAAACCGTCTCTTTGGTTATTTGTAAAACAAAAAAAAACTGTTGTCGCCTTAAGTTTAATACTTTTGTGCAAAGACTGTACATAAAATGAGGTAAACATGTATTATCGATTAGAAAGCAATTTAGAGCATTATGTATCCGGATCTTAAAAGACTGGAAACTGAAATTTTTTAACAGGATATGAACCCGTGTGTTTAATATTCGCATAAATTATCATTGAAATTCAAAACGACAACCTTTCTGATAAATAAACTCAAATGTAGACAGGTTACGGATTTTGCAATCATTCGAAAAGCAGTTTAAAAGGAAGGCCATCGTAATTCGTCTTCTAATTTTCATAGACCAAGGCTTATAATCTGTCCTATGAAACCCTTCAAAAATATCTTGCTATATATTTCTTCTTTTTTTCAATTTAGAGAGTGCCACATAGTTAGAACTGCCTTAACGGGAGTAGAGAAAGATAGGACGTTGGCCGATTTCAAACAAAAGCAAAAAAGGGGTCGAAAAACGTAGGAAGTCTGCGAACAGAAAGCACTGTCACAGGAGTTCCTAAAGAATAAGAATTCATACAAAAGATTACAGATGATTTTGGCGCAAAAGTAAACATTTTAAATACAGACTTCTCGGATCAGTGAATTTTGGAGCATACCCTTCGTAGGGAGGCTGGGCTGCTGAGAACCAGGCTTAACTAGTAATAAGAATGAACACTTGTTTAAAGTAGAACAATTTAATCAAGTTTAATGAATCAAAATCTTGTGCGCACATTCGGCCCTTGTCGCGTGCATTCTTTCTGCCGGCCGCTGACCTAAGTCGTTCACGGCGCCCTCCGGCACTCCGAGGAGGAACATTTTTTTCCCGTTTTGCCTGTTGCGATTCATGTTCGTTTCTTCTGAGTGGCACTGCAAGCTCGCGACCTCGATCTACTTTTCGCAGCCATAGGAGACTTTACTTTCAAGGATGTATATTTTCTGCGTCTACGGTTCTTGCTACAAACAGCTGTGGTTGAGAAGTGTCGAACTGCGTACACTGCCACAAGTGAGTGGACTGAATTCGACGAACAGCAGAAGCAGAGTCCCAGTCCTTTGCTTTCATGGCCCTGAACGCTTTGACGTTAGCTTTCGGGAGGTGGACTAGTTTTACGTTCAGCAGTTAAGTGTTCAGTGCGGCAATCATCTCTGACGCCGACTTGATCACCGACGTGGTGGACACTCGGAGGTTGTACAACGTTGAATGGTGCTTGACAAGACCCCAGATTCTATTCCTGGCACTCTTAATTGCCATGTCCAGTTGCGGAACGAATCTTCTTCTCTGACGCGTACTTGTTACTCTGCAGCTCGTGCAGTCGGTATTTGTTTTTAAAGTGGCTTGCTGCACCACCACTGACGTAGGTCACATAAGCATACACTGGAATCTTGTCCTTAAGCCACTCTTGCACCTTGCTAACAGCGTAGCATTCGAGGGTGGACTCGTGGCACATGCAGTCACGTATGACGACACAGCTGCGGGTTCCTTTTCTCGATAAAGTAAGTAGGCAGGCGAGCTGGTTGATGTTACACATTTTTGGAAACCGGAGACGACGGACGAAAAAGGGGACAACACACAAAACGTCTCAAATTGAGACGTTTTGGGTGTTGTCCCCTTTTCTGTCCGTCGTGTCCGGTTTTCAAAAATGTGTTCCTTTTCTCGTCGTGACCACGAAGGTCAAAGTGGAGTTTTGACTCTTTTTCCAGTGTTACGACTGGAGTTCCTCGGACAGGACAACCGGATTGTGGTGCCCTTTTTAGCTAGCAGTCCCGTGCCATCTCGCGTGTTGACTTGGGCAGCAGAGGCAGGAGTGTGAGCGGAGTCGTCTCTTCTTATGGTATGGAAAACAAAAACAAAACAAAAACAGTTGGATTAATTGAGGCTCGAGAAATCAAATTTCTCGATTCTCCTAACCGCTGTCATATAAATTAAGTTACAGACAATGTCAGTGAAGCGCAATACTTTTTTTGTAGTATCTTTTTTTTTTTGAGTTGTGCGGTCCTCCGCGGTGGCGGATCTACACTGTAAAAATGGACCGTAAAAATTGCGGTCAATTACCAGGCAGCTGATGCTGCCAAAATTGTACAGTAAAAATAATGGTGCACCGTAAATCTGATTTAGAATATATTGAAATGGTTTAAATTTACGGTAAACAAGAGTTACAGCGCATCGTATTTTTACCTTGCAGTTTAAACGGCGTCCGTAGATTTCTACGGTAACCGTTTAAATTTATCGTAAACCAGATTTACAGTGCCCCATTATTTTTACTGTACAATTTCGGCAGCATCAGCTGCCTAGTAGTTGACCATAAATTTTACGGTCCATTTTTATGCGACAATAAAACGTTGAAAACTATGGTATTGGACCACACCATTATAGTCATTTAAACAACGTAACAAATACAACGTAAAAACAATCGTTTGAGTATTTTGGTTTTTTTTTTGTGTTGCTCTGTTCAACTGACTTTAATCGCGCAGATCTAAAGTGAATAATTAGTCATGCACAGACAAGTTTGTCTGCGACAAGGTCGGCTGCTCTTGCAGCATTCGATGCATTAATATTCGTGACCCGCACTGTCAAAGAAAGGTAAAAATATGTTATATTTATTTGTATACTCCGACATGTCGGCAATTAGCTGAAGAACATTTTTGTTTTCGTATGTTTTCTTTTTTTGTGTGTGTGTGTTATTCGGGTTCCTCGATCAGGGTTGATCCCATTGACATCTGTAAGGACAAATATACAAAGTACTTTTTTTACTACAGCAGCTCATAATACGCCAGTTAAAAGTAATTTGACAATAAATACCTAAATTGGCCAGTGACTAAAACTTTTGAAGCTCTGATCTTTTCAGTATACCTAAGTAGCCTGACACTCAATCTTGTAGGTTAATGAAACTTCCTCATCTGAACTTCTAAATTCATATAGACACTTTTTTTCCAATCTCACACCAGGTTAAGGACCGAACAGCCATTCGCCGAATTACATATTTTGATGAGTTGTAAAACGCAAATAAAGCACGAAAGGGAATATCTGCCGGTTCTCAACTATAGTCTTTTATAAAGCAACACATAATATTTTACAATTGCAACGGAGATTGCTATATAAGGAACCGCATTTAGAACTGTAAAATAAGTCACTGTTTTTTTTTTCTTGTTCTGCACTAATGAATTACTCTGAAATCACTTGTCTGTATGTTAAGAGACTTGCCCGTTTTGGAATGAACACACTGCTATTATTATGTAACAACAATATTCAATCGAACCTTGTTTAACAAGACCTCCACACCTTTGGGATATTGAAAATGTTAAAGTTCAAAAAATATATCTGAACTGGGTCTAAAGCTGTAACAGCAGCCCTTGGAACTGATTTATCTTTTTGTTTTGTAAAAATTAAAAGTGGAAATAAAAGCCTTGTTATTTTTAATAAAAATCTAAATCTTTTTGAACAAAGACTAGTCGCCGTAAGCGTCGTGAGGCAGGTACAGTCATTTCTTAAATTATATAGCGCACCTTAAGTTATAACGTAGACAATGCTAACAAGAGATAGTTATATTCAAATTTTGAACGAAAAGTGCCACAAATTTAAAAAAGAATCGTTTGGTAGCGTGTATTCGCGCACTATCAAATCTATTTGAGTAAACGAAGGACAGGGAACACAAAATAAAATAATGAGACTTAGTTTTTATTCTACACTATCTCATCATAGCATGCCTCTACCATTGATAAGAACTCTCGCTGTACAAGTTTTCATGCAAGCAATGAACATTCTAAAACAAGAAGCTCACGCTTTGCTAAAATGTATGTTAGATCAAATAAAGTATAAAAAGGAACACAAAAAACACCAAATGACGCGATGAAGCAAAAATGAGTTCAATACCTTTGAATAAACTCCAAGGTGGTGCAAATCTTTTCTGTGTACTCAACGTTGAAAACGTAGTACGAGCTGAATAGAGCCGCAGTGCGTGGTCGAACATGTGAATTTTGTCCGTCACAGTGATTCCATCAATGAAGATCGAGTACATGCTTGCAGAGTGGATGCTTTCCCCTAGAAAATAAAGTAAGGATAAAACAGAGGGTGTGAAGGTAGATATAAGATGTAGTAAATTGCAGAACTATTAATGTAGTTGAAAATTATTATAAAATTATAGGCAATATTGATGACTTCGGGTTAGGAAAGTGATCAGCGAATGCTCGCCATGAACTACAATGGATTGGGGAGATGGATGGTGCATATTGATTCATGTCAGTTACTGACCGTCCTTACTGACAGGCACAACCACAAAATTCTCCCAAAAGACCGGGTAAGTGGAACTCGATCCGAGGCACGGTAAATACCTGGCAAACAGATTTGTTTTCTAGGGGGTATTTTAGTGTCTCTTTAACGGAGACATGCGGAGCAAACCGGTCCTTATGGCCACGACTGCGTCCCATGTACATACTCACTGTTTCCACATAAGGAAAGTGATTTCTCTAATATGCAGACCTCATGAGTTCTGGAAGAAAGACGGTAGCATTCAGGTTAATAACATCATTGTACTCAATGTCTAGCATAACTCGGGTATACCTCGACAGAAGCAAGGACATTTTGAAGGCTTTCAGCAAGTTTGCTGAACATGCATCGTTTGTACAAGAGATGCCGATGTTGAAATTCATCAATTGTTTTTTGAACTGTTGATACCGGCATAAGTAGCTTTTCGTTTAACTTTAGGTGAAACAAAAAAAAAATCGAATTTTACGGTTCTTCTTTTTTCTTCCGCAGACAGAGTCACTAACACGTCGTGGTTATCATCAGGGTATCGCATCACGTTAACAGCGCCGTCTTCACTAAAATTCGCACTAGTCGACCGAGTCGAAGGGTCCTCAACCTGAAGCGGGTCTGCAGGCGATGCGCCGTCGCCTAAGAAACCCGTCACTCGCGAATGCGCCCTGTTCAAATGTACCGTGAACAATGATTTCACACCGAGTACCTTTTGACAGTTGGAGCACGGACACGAAACCAAATTACCGTCGGCGATGTGGCCTTTGAGATGTTTTAGCAAAGCCTCCCTTGTACGGCACTCGACTAAGCATGCTGGCAAAGAGCACTGAAAGCTTTAAAAACTCCTCGAAGCAAGACGTACATAGCCGTAGGCGTTCGAGTGCCCGTGTCTTCTCAAAATATGACGCCTGAGAGCATCATACGTAACAAACTGGCGACAGCATCCTTCGTCCACACACGGAAGAATTCGAGAGCTGAGAGCGTGCTCATCGAAGTATCTTGCGCAATCAGCAAGCGTGCTTGAACAGAAACTACAAATTCTGCAAGTAAACGTCTTATTAGGGTGTAACCGTGTTGTATTTATGCCACCGTTACACCATCCTTGCCAAGCAAGATACAGATTGATAGTGAAATACCTGTCTCGAGTATCCAGTTGCCTTCCACTCCAACTTTTCAGGTGCAAAAAAGCCGCGAAAACCATGAACGAACGAGGACAAAATGGAGCGGACACGGGCGGGAAAATGAACCAAGCGTCCGCTTCCTCCACCTCTTCCCGCGATGTCCCAACGGCGCCTTCTTTCCCCCACGGCTCACGCCCGTCGCCTTGTTGTTCTGTTGTTTGCAATTCTTTTCTTTCCGGTAAGGCAGTTACGCTTTGCGTGGGCGCGGCTGGCGCGGCGTCGCATGTTGAAAGGAAGGACAAAGAAAGGAGGTTTAAGGGGAAAGAAAGGCCCCTCTGTGTTCCCGCAACACCCGTGGTTGCTTTCGAAGGTCAAGCGTGGTGACCAATCAGCCATGCCCGTCTTTTCTTTCTGTTTTCTTGCTCCATGAAGTTTTACGTTTCCCTCTCGCTCCTTTTTGCTCGTTTACGGTGCATTTCAGGTAATTCCTTTTTACGGCGTTCTCGCAGTTTGTATTACGCGTGTACCGCTGTAAATTTGATGGATATGTTTTACAGTGTATTGGTGCTCACAGGCGGCGCAGGGTGTGCCGCGCCCTACCTCCTATATCATATTACCGCCAAGTATGTAGGCTGGTCTGTTTTCAAAGTCGCTCCGGTTGCTTCCTTTATGTTACGTACACGGAGACGCTACACGCCGGCTGTTGAAACAGGCACCGGGAAGCATGTGACAGGGTGATGCCTATCGATCGCTCCGCCCCATGGGCATTTCTGGTTCAGTTGTCCAAAAATGTATAAGGAATTTTCTCTTCGAAACTACCGTACACCTCTGTGCCGTTAGCTTGTCTTTTGCTGACCACCCCCGCAGCATTTTTACGCTTTTTAGTAATAATGAAATTGTCAAGAATGTGTATGGGCAAGCCTCATTTATGGCAACCGCGTTAGCGTCAATTTTGCCAGATTTCTTGCTTTATAAATTAAGAGTCACACAACTATTGCACTACGTTTCGTAGACTATACTAGTACGTATTAAAAACGTTGAATTTGGAGAAATCAAAAATAATAAAAATGGCCTTTTTTAAATAAATTTCAAAATAATGCAAAATAATGCACATTATGCATTGTTTGCACATTATGCAAACAATGCATAATGTGAGGAATCATTGTCAATTTCTCCCGCGAAACCAGGACAACAACATTTCAGGCAAAGCTGAACTATATACAGGGCAATACACTGGCAAATATTAGGCACCTTAACTTCTATAGGGACGGAGAAAAAAAAAAACTTTAATCCAGAGCGTTACTGCGCAGTGTGCCGTATTTGCGATTTGTTTTCCAAAATAACAACCCCTGTACTCGTGATTCATACTTTTTGTCAATCCTTCCTATGCCTACTTTGTCAGTAAATATTTCTAGACCCGTAGCCAGAACAGTTTTTTTTTTTTTTTTTTTGGGGGGGGGAGGGGGGGGGGGGGGGTGAAGCCGTCTGAAATGCCAACATCGCGCGGTATGCAAAACGCGCACGTGACTGAGAGGGTGCATATAATATTTTTTCGCAAATACTAATTTTGAAGTGCAGCTCTAAAGTGCAGCTCGCGTTTCCGGCGTGAGAGGCGTCACCGTCGGCCTAACCGCGCGTTTCATTATGGCACATTTCTCATTATAATGTCACATGTGACGTCACGTGTGACGTCATGATGGCCACGAGTGACATCACACGGCGCCTAAATTTGGCTTGAAATTGTTCCGCTAAATTTAGCGGGGAAATTTCTCCGCGAAATTTAGATGGAAAATTTCCTTACTAAGTTTAGCAGAATTTAGCGCAACAATTTTCAAGCTAAAGTTAGATGGAAAATTTCCCCAGTAACCTTAGCGGAATTTAGCGTGAAACTTTTGCCGCTAAATTTAGATTAAATAAATCCCCACTAAATTTAGCGGAAGCCTTTCCCCGCTACATTTCGTGGATAAAATTCCCCGCTAAAGTTAACAAAAATAATTCCGTCAAGTTTAGAGGAAAACTTTCCCCGCTAAATCTAGCGAAAAAAATTTAGCCTTTAAATTTAGCTGGGAATTTGTTCCGCTATATATAGCGGAAAATTTCGCGAAAATTTTCCGCTAAATGGGAGGGGAGCAGGAAAGCAGGAGGGGAGGGTACGGAGGGGGAGAAGAGGCATACCCTCCCCTCCGTACCCTCCCCTCCTCCTCCTCCTCTAGAGCTGTGCTCTAATTCGGCATTACAGAGAAATGTAAACGTGTTTTATTTGTCTTGTTTTTTTTTCAACACAATAGTTGGTTTAGTTCTAGGCACGAAGCCAGCAAAATGAAATGACGCGTTTCCCAGGGAATACATCACTGATGACATACTTTGAAATGGGTAACTGTCTCTGATTGATACTGCGTTGAGACACCTGTAATAGACACATACTCTGGCTGTGCCACCTTCTTTTGGAGCAGCAAGCACCGGCGAAGCCCATGGGCTTTTTGACTCACGTACTACGCCTGCGTTGATCATTTCCGTGAGTGTCGCATCCAGAAGTTCCCGCTCATGCGCACTTATGGGTCTCGCATTGCTCCTCCCGGGGGGGGGGGGGGGGGGGGAGGGGGGGTGGCGGACGGACGATGCATCCTTGGTTTCGATTTGGTGCTGTAGAAGGTTGGTTTTCACAGGTCTTTCCGTGAACATCGGCGAGAATGGCTTCAACAGGTGCTGGAACTGCCGCTTCTGCGAGCTGCTACCGGCGCACTTTTCCGCGTCCTTCATGGAACTGTCTTCGAGCAAAGAAACCTGCCCCGCAAAGTTCAACGGAATCGGGTCCCAGGGAATGTAATTCTCTCGTCTCGTTAATGGCGTTAGTTCAATTTCCATTTACAATCAATACGCATTTTGAACGAAATTTAATGCAACTTGTTCCGCTACAATTAAGTCTCGACCTGGGATCATGGGTACTGCACACTCTAAAAAAAAGGGAGTAGTACTCCCTCCCTAAAGGGAGGAAATGAGATGTCCCCTATGTTATTCTCTAAAAGGAGGAAATTTGCCACCCTACAAAAGGGAGGAAATCTCCTCCCCTAAGAAGGGAGGAAAGTTGCCACCTATTTTTGCTCATGGAGAAAGCGTTCCTCCCCTAAGAAGGGAGGAAAATCGCCACCTTTTTTCGCCCAATGGAGGAAACTTTCTCCCCTCGTGTAATTCATATAGCTTCCACCAGATGGCGCTCACAACAGAAAAAAAAATGTTGGTGAAGCACCAATTTTATTGTCCAGTGTCCCCCAACTCCCGAAAGCTGTATGGTAAATACACATACAACACTGAACACACAAAGTACACACAGAATGCACGAAACACAAGCAGAACACCCCTCAACAGCAACAACGCAGCGACGCCAAACCCCCACCCCTCTCTACCTACGCTAAGTTCGCACTGTCTCTATATATGGCAGTGTTATTTTGAATCCGACTTGGCCGGTGACTGCCGTCATTTGTCGCATAAACACGGAGAGACGGAATAAATATTACTCGTGCTAAATACATTTTTTGAATTGTCTCTGGGAGTAGCCCCCATCTCTTAATTCAACACCCTGATCAAAGCAAATGTAGATCATTAGGCTAATTAACTAAAATTTAATAATTATTTTTTTAATAAGTTCGAAGAATCATGTTGGCAATGCAGTGTTGAAATGCAGTACACTAGTGCTGAAATTTGCAACCAAGCTATTGCTTGATTGGAGTGTTCAGTGCCAATGTAATCTATTTTCAGTTTTGGTGGGGTATTAATAATTTTAATTGTTGCACAAGTATTTCAATTAATTTTTCAAACATAAAATATTACTGGTTTTAACTAGACTCGTTGCAACAGCAGAGAACATATCTTGGGTGATGCTTTGTCACCCGTATTAGGAAAATTTAATATTGTTTTAATTTTCTAACCTGGAGCGTTTCTCCTATAGACCTTTTCATCTCAGTAGTTACTCAACCGGCGGACAGAGGGCGCTGACGCACTCGGCGCCATTGGGTGGCTTCAATTTGGTTCGTTTCAGTTTCAGCGCGCTTTCGGCTGTGTTGGTCTGTTATGCCATTCTCGCCTAATTTCGTCATACAAATGTGCCCGTTATAGCGCACAACTAATAAAACTGGTACTGGGCCAGTTCGAGAACTAAGAAAGTGTTTTTGAGTTATATTCGCGGACCTTTTTACGAACGCTTTACGATGCATCTGGTCATGTTCGTCGTTAATTTCGGTCAGGTTCGGCGGCGAAACGACTATGATGCACAAGGAGGATTCCCATCGTCTACTTCCTGACCCACTGGCCCTATTTAAAAAAAAAAAAAACTAATGAAGAGATTAATCAGTAGATATATAGTAAAAATGCAGGTCTTCAATTTGATTAAAAACCTTCTAAATCTCGAAAAAACTACGAAGTTGCAAGTTCACTGGCTGATTTTCGGGGACACCAACTTTCCGTGAACTTCAGAAACTCAAAATGTCTCTTATAATCAGTGTTCCCAACTAGTTTTTGCGGAAGTCCCTACAAACGTCTCTGAAAAACCCTACATGTCCCTACATCAGCATCGAAAGTCCCTACGCCCGTCCCTACGCAAAAAAAAAGCTGCATACACGGCATATGCACCACAGTAGGGCCCTTCACGCTGTAGTCTTCCTTGAAATGTAATTAATTAGAAATGGGGAATATTCTTTTATTCCTGTTTTAGTGAGTAAATTAAGCTTCATTCACCTAGTTCTTTCATTCTCTTTCAAATTCGTTTTGTGGCGGTAAATGTAACGAAAACAGACATCTTACGTGAACTGCACGCCCTGTGCCTTTCAGTTTGCATTTTAGGATATCCATTGCTCCCGTTTCCTTTTCCTGACTTCGTCTCGATCATGCCTGCATTCTCGAAGTTTCAAGCGGCGCTTTGTGGAGTGTTGGACGAATGGCCGCTTTCGCGGGGCTTCAAATAGTGATTTTCCTATGCGATAGTTGTGTGTAGGCCACTGGTGTAAATAATTTAGCGCAGAAGAGAGGACACTCTCGTGCCAATCCCGACGGCCCGTTGCTCGCTTAATAATAATAATAATTTATTATCACTTCATGCAGCAAACATTCAAATCCGCCTCACGTAAGCACCTTCGTGCTTGTTTGTGATAGCGGGCAGTTCCAAAGAGTAGGCCGCACGGGTTGTGCATTTGTTAACAATGCTATAGGGCATCTACCGTGGTGGGATAGTGTATGAAACTAAATTCTGATCCGAATGGAGCCCCTGTCAATGTCATTACGCGAGCGTTCAGTAACGTCATGATGACGATTGTCTAGAGGTACAGATGTCGTGCCGAGACCGAAATAAATCTAAAAATTTGGATGCGTAAGCTACGACACTCAAGCCTACCACATAAGTTCGGCTAGGTGGTGGATTTAATTCGTAAATTTATTAAAAAATAATACTTGCCTCAGTAAACGTTACAACGGAAAACAAGAAAATTGCCATGTATTGCAATGATTGCTATCGTCCCCTGCTTATATCTATTAAAACGTTCTGGTGGCCCACAATAACGTCCCAGTGACCAAACGTAACAATTAAAAAACATGTATGTACAGATGTTGAAAAGGAAAAAAACTTCTAAGTTGTACATTTCCTTGTTAAAGAGCTTCATATGTCCTTCTTTCACAGTCAAGTTGACACACGTCTCTCCCCGGGTAGCCACGGCTGACTTGACCAAGAGCAGGGCGTTGACACTCTCCGGCCAAAGCCTGTTTCTTTTACGGGTCTTCATGTCACTCAATATTGAAAAGATGCGCTCTGTTTCTGCATTGGAGTGAGGAAGAGTGAGGACCAGCTTTGCCAGGGTAGCGATGTTAGGAAGTACAAATTTGTCATCGAACGTCTTCGTCTTGCTCACCTGACCCCAGAACGCGTCTGGCGACTTGGTTTGCAGCTCAATCTCCTCACTCTCTGTGAAGAACGAGGGAAGCATTCGCCACTCTTGCTCAACATCGCCGACACTGGGTAGAAGGCGCTTGTAGCGATCTTGAAGCAAGGGCAGCGATGGCAGACGTTTCCGGGCCTCGTAGCTCAATGCCGTTGAGTGCTGCACAAACCGCACTTCGTGGAAGAAGGGTCCGGAGATCGGAAGCCTTTTCTGGACTTCGAGCACTGCGGTTTGATAAAAAGACATGCAGCGCAGCTTGAAGTCACGAACTTCGGATGAGCCTCCTTCCATGGTGATCTTGTCCAGGATTCCCTGGCAGCCTGCTCCAACGTACAGCTCCTCCAAGGCCAGCAGACTTCTGGGGTCGAGTGGATTGAGTTTAGCAGGGTCCTCAATAGAAGACGGCTTCATGAAATTCTGGCATAGGCAAATCAGTAGTCTTTGACTTTCCTCTTGAATGACTGCGATTAGGCTGTCCTTGCTCTGAAACATTGCGTTAAGCTTGTTGAAGAAGCCAAGCTCATATTGCATGAACTTGAGATACGCCTCTGTGATGGGGTTCATGTCCTTCAAGATCAGCTCAGCGGCCACAATGCGGTCCTCTGTAGCTGCCTATAAGAAGAGCAATTTCAAGGTCTCCCATTCCTGGAGGACACGCTCTACACACTGGTGCAGCACAAGCCATCGCGTCTCACTTGGTCTCAGTATCTTGTTCTTCTCTTTGTGGAGTTACTCTTGGACTTCAGCGAGCCGAGCCTGACGCTTACAGCTATGGCTGAAGTAGTTGGTGACGTTTCTCAAGAGGTCCTCAACGTTCCTGGAAAGCTTTAGTGCTGCCTTGCTTGCTGCTATATGCCGCGAGTGACAGATGCAGCGGATAGTTATAAAACTGTCATCCGCCTTTTCTCGCAGCCTTGTCATCAGGGAGTTGCGCTCCCCCACAATTACACTAGCGTTGTCGCATGCGAGTGCGATTATGTTGGTTAGCGGGACTTTCTTCTCAGACAGGCATTTCTCCACAGCTGAGGCAAGCGACTCTGATGAGCACGACCTGGCGTCAAGTGGGATGACTTCCAACAGCTGTGTGATTACTTGGTCTTGCTCTTCTGAACAATAGCGGACGACACAGCAGAGGAGTTTGGTGTTCGTTATGTCCGTGCCCTCATCTACAAATATCGAAAACTTCGAAGCTCCCAGCCTGTGCGCGAGAACTTCAGTCTCCGCTTTTGCCAACACGTTTTTTACGATAGATTCACACTTCGTTCTGTGAAGACTCACACCTTTGGCAATGGCTGAGTCATGAAAGACCACCTTAGCGAGCTCGCCCAGATGATCCATTGCCTTGAAGCATAAGGCGTGCTCAGCCACAAAAGCCGACATTTTGATCTCAGCAGTCTTCACGTTCTGTTCTTGCGGGTTTGACTTCTGTACAAACGCTGTCATCAAGTTCTGCTTTCTCAGCCCCGTGGTTGCCTTTATGTGGGCATCTATTTTTGAATGTTTGGTCAACTCACTGTGTCCGGCGACCAGGCTTGCGTTGCAGGCCTTACATGATGCACGAAATGGGTTTCCTGGGTCCAGTGGGAGCCATCCCTTGAACTCCGGAAGCTCCAACCATGCCTCGTGGAAGCGCTGCTTCCTCGAAGGTTCGGCTTCATCCTTTGCCAGTTCCCCTCGGACTTTTCGTTTCTTTTTCGGTGTCGTCACTGAAGACGGTTCAGCGTGTTGGTCTGCCATCGTTTTGTTCTATACGGGGCTGATCAAACTGTATACTAGTCACCGGTCGGAATCGGAATGGTTTTTGAAATGAAAGGAGAAAGGGCGAAGGGAGGGAGGACTATTGAAGGGAGGACTAAACAAGCGAAACCACGAGGAAAAAGACCGCGGTCGTGCGTGTCGTCTGCTACTTCCGTTAAAGCAGGTGGTCATGTGCTTCGGTGCGGCCAATCAGAAACCCAAAATTGCTCCACGCTTCAGGATCGAGGTGCACAAGAGAAACGATGTTACATCTTTATCAAAAAGCGCGCCGGGGTGTGTTTAACGCACTGATCAGTGGTTTAACGCGTTTAACATAATGTCTATGTCGATCTGTGGCGCCACCTGGTGTTTCCAGAAGTAACTTTGTTGAAGCAAGAAATATACAAAAATGCCTAAAGTCCAGACAATACAATTAAGTTTTTACATGAATATTAAACAATTTCCAGAAATTAAAAAAAAAAAAAAGATGACAGCGATTGTGGAAGTTTCCACGTTTTCCTGTAAAAGTGGCAGGGCGTCCCCACGTCCCTACTGGACCGAAAAATCACCAAACGTCCCTACGTTTAGGGACATGTCCCTACAGTTGGTAACACTGCTTATAATACGGAGATATTCTAAGAAATAAGTGATAACGTCTCGCGCTGCTTTTTTTTTTTAATTAAGTATTAGAGATATATTTCGATAGTCCGTACTAGGTCGGGTGGGAAATTCCTTTCGCTATCGACCTTGCTAAAGTACTTATTAACGGCATTTCACAACGTTGGCGTTAGAAAATAAACCATTTGTTTTACTGACCTTTGATTAACGTGCTTGGCACATGAGATAAGTGAGGACCATCACTTGAAATCTGAAATTTTGTATTTGTATAAACTTTGCCAAATAAAATTAAGGGTACGAGAGAAGTGATCTCTCGTACGTTTGGTTGAAGTCGAATGCTAGGCACGACTTTATAAACCTTCATGACAGATGTCCATGCAAACTGATGCGATTTAAAATCAACAACCCTGAACTCGGCTGATTTCCATATAGATGGCTTGTTTTCGGCATCACATAATGCGAGCCCTAGGCACTCTCAAGCTGCCTGTGACAGATTATTTCACAGGGGTCTTTGTGTTTAAAATAAATAAAATTAATTAATTAATTTTTTTATTAAAAATGTTAACACCATTTAATGACTGCAGATATGTGACCGAGCGTATTCTACAGTTTCTCTAAATTCATAAATAAACAAATCAAGCAAACGTTTTATTGCAAAAACGATTAGGACCGTCTATCAGATTTAGGTGTTATGTCGTGAACAAACAAATCGCCCGATGTGGACGTCACCATTATCCTAAGTATCAGATAAAATGTGAGTTAAACGTTTGTCACCTGTATATCTTATATGTGCTATATAATCAAAAAACAATTATTTTAAATTTGTTATGAAGGCAAGGCCGGAGGCTTTCAGGAAACACACATAGCTTTATATGCTGAGTAGTATTTGGTCGCATTCCTTAAGATTTTAAATGCGAATTTATATATACATTGCACTATACTTATTTCGAATATTCCGCCACTCTATCACTGTGTAAACTTCAGTTGTCATAAATACTGGGCTCAATATGCGCCAGGTCTGACGCTGATTGCTGCATCTCCTCCATACTCACGCGTATCCGGTACGCTGACGGTGAAAATAGTCAAAATCGGTTACAAATTCACTGCATATGTCGTCGTGCACATAATGATGACATGCAATTAAGTTCTAAATGTAAACATCGGGCGGCGATTTACAATAAGGCGAGAAACGCGGTGAAACGCGACGAAAACGCGAATGCAACGCCTTCGCCAAGTCGCGGAGGGGAGAGTGGAGCGACGAGTCGAAGCCACCTTATGGCGGCCGCGTCGCGTGATTCCAAGATGGCAGCGCCCATGCGACGGAGGCCGAAAAGGTCTATAAAAAAGTAAGTCCCGGGAGTGATAAGGACACACGAACCATGACTTTGGTATGGCAGCTGACAACTAAAATGAAATGTCTTTGGTGATTTAATGCAACCGCTTGAAAACATCACGTTGCACAAGTCAGAAAGTTAAAAAGCCTGTGTCGAGAGTTTTAGTAGATCGTTCAGTCACTTCCGCAACTCAATAAGCAATCCGTTATGGGTATGGCCTCCGCTATATATACCGTATACGGAGCCGCGTTTTCATGTTTTAGAGAACGTTTGCAACCCGTTGCAGAATATAGCGTTACGAGAGCTAACGCAAAGCAACTATTTCGGGCACTAAAGCTAAAATAAAAGTTTGTACAACAACTGTAATACCCCTGTCAGACGGCGTTCTAAAGGTCCTTTTCACTAAGCTCCTTTAAAAAATCGGCCAATCAGCTCGCGATGCGGAGTGGGCACGTGCTTTTTGCGCGCGCACGTGCTCTACGGCGTGCGCTGGTTCGCCGATTTTCAAAAAGGAGCTTAGTGAAAAGGACCTTTAAAACGCCGTCTGACACGAGTACTAGTTATCTTCTATTCATGTCGCTATCTAAATAGAACGTTAATTTATTACCGAGTAAGCTTATGTTCATCCTTGCTTCTTTTAAAAGTACGTCCAGTACATTTGTGACGAGTAGACTTGAAATCCACGTTGTTAACGCCGGGTCGACTTGGTCGTGTACTACAGCCGCGCTCGTAACACGACACGAGAGGAACCGCGCGATAACGAACTAAGTCGGCCGCCTAAAATAAAGTGCGACGGGGTTTTTCTTTCACTTCATTTTTTTTTTTTTTTTTTTAGTGTGACTGCGTTATTCGATATGTAGCACACAGTAGCAGGATATGCCGCACAAACTAAAAAGCGGCGGTGAACCGTCCGCTGTGGTGAATCATCCGTTCCCTCAAGACCGCGGATCCGGCCCTCCCTCCCCCATTTCGCCCCGCAACCAGAATGGAATGTCTGTACTACCCTTTCTTCCAGGTGGACTCTTCCCGAATGAATAGTTGACCTTGTTTCCCGGATCCGTTGCTTCGTTCCTTCGCCGAATCGTCATTTCAGTGTCATTCCTTCTGCGGGGCTATGGTATTTGAAAAAAAAAAAAAAAAAAAAAAAACGTGTGCTCCCGCAAGCCGGTCGTTGTCCCGATCTTGACGGACCACAGTGTGTGTCGGACGCACTCGCTCGCCGCAACCGCAGTGCTCTTTCCTATCGATGGATATGCTGTTCTGTTTTACACAGAACTGAAATAAACGCCGCACGGATTACATTTCGCTGTATGGTACGTACGCTTTATTTCAAGAGTATATGTTTCTCGCGAAGGTGACGGGGCTAGGAACGTAGAGACGTGTCGCTAGAATGGAGCAGCGATCTTAGCAACTACGTAATCACGCAAAAAAAAAGTTCCTGATTATGCCGATTTATTTCTTCTGCGCCCTACTTGTTATTTAAGTTAAAGCAA